>LNAC01000124.1:3951250-4016509 GCA_002007465.1 Ailurus styani
GGAGCCCGAGCCCAGTGACAGGAGCGGCCTCTCGCCGCCGGGACCCCGAGTGTGGCCGGCGCGGCGTACCTGTGGCTGCCGGGCCGCCCGGCCGGGAAGTGTCGCGGGGGTCGGCCGCGCGGGACCAGGCTTCGAACCGCGAGCCCCAGGCCGGGGGCTTCGAGGTGGGGGCCGGGGCTGGGGCGGGGCTGTCCCCACCCCGGGCTGGGGAGGGGCTGCCTGGGAGGAATGGGACAAAGTGAAAGTCTCCGGACTGCTGGGCGGGGGGGCGGTGAGCGTGGGGAAGAAGGAAGGGTGCTGATGATTATTCGGTGCCTTGGAGTGGCTTTTAATGACGGCGATGACGGGTCAGGCCCTCTGGGGTTCGGGCTCCCAGCAGGCTTCCGTGGATATCTGTGCCTTGTGGGCGAATTCCTCGGATTAACGAAAGGGCCTTTTAACCCCTCTAGGATGACCTATTGGAGAAAAGTCTCAGGGTTTGATTCCTTTTCCCCCCTTTCTGCCCAACACTACGGGAAGCTGCGTTCTCAGGCGAAAAGCAGTGGTGCTGCTGTGCTTTATTGAAACACGAAGGTGTTTGTTTACACCTTCGCGGACCAATGCGGAGACTGTGGCACCGAGAGCACGCATTGCTTCTCAGCTTCAGACCCAGGACGTCCTTCTCCCGGACCTGTCTGGTGTGTGCGATTGGGGTTCCGATGATGGCTGTCCAGGGCCTGCCCTGGCGGGGGGTCCCAGCTCTACTGCTGAAATTGTCTCCCAGCCTAGTCAGTACTCCCTAGCTCAGACTTTTTTGTGGTTGTTACTCTGCTGATTGCAGATATCTTTGCTTTGCGGACATCCTGTTTTGTTTTTGGGTTTTACATCCCATTTGTTGTTTCTTTTTATCACAGAAACGCTTCGTTAAGGGGCTCAGGCAGTACGGCAAGAACTTCTTCAGAATTAGAAAGGAGCTGCTTCCCAATAAGGAAACAGTGAGTACAATTGGACTTTATGTAACTTGATTTTTTTTTCCCCTCTTTGCCCCTGCTGCTTCTCCGCACTTGATCTTACGAAATGGTTTCCTTTAACCCTGTGCTGTGCTCAGACTCTGGCTGGCCCCTAGGATCTTCTTCAGTTTACTTCCTTTACTTTTAGTTTTAGCTCCTGATTTTAGATAGTAAAGTGACAGATTCTGCTTATCCCCCCACAAAGAAAGTGGACTTCCCTTGTAAGAACAGAAAGGTCTTTGACAACAGAGGGTTAGTTGAGGGTTGTCTGGGGTGTCGAGCCATTAACATCTAATTGTAAATATAGTGGCTGAAACAGGAAATGTCATTTACCACCAATTGGATTTGGTTATTGACAGAAGTCATCAACCAAGCAATCGAATGAAGAGATAGGTGGCTTCCTAGACTTTGAATTTTATGGGGACTTTTTCTTTCTTTAATGTTGCTTATGTTTTGAAGACTAGTTTTAACTCTTTAATTTTCCACCCTTAAAAGTTTGCACTTTTCAGGGTGCCTGGCTGGCTCAGTTGGAAGAGCATGTGACTCTTGATCTCAGGGTCATGAGTTCAAGCCCCACATTGGGTTTAGCAATTACCTAAATAAATAATTTTAAATAAAAGTTTGCACTTTTCATCAGACAGGTACACAAGGATTCTTATAAATTGATTAAATGAGTCTTTTACAAATTCCTTTGATATTTCACAAAGCTTGAGAATCCCATCTTTTGCTAAACTTGGGGAAGGGGAGGGTTTGCTGAGGAAAGTTCAGAGTAGGGTTATATGAAGAGAATACTAGCAGGGGATTTTCAGTCTCATTTACCTGAATTCCCTCCACATGGAATTGGAGGGGGATGGAGAGAGTTCTTCAGGCTGAGCTGGGGAATGGGGAGGGTGGGAATGGAGTGGGACCAACCAAGTCCCAGTGTGTGTGGCCTCTGCAGAACCTAGTTCCTGGAAGTGATTCTTGGGCCTTGGGGATGGAGGGCAAATATTTGGACATTGAGCTGCTTTCACTCCACCCCCACCCTCCCTGAGTGGAAGGAGGAAATGGAGAATATCCATTATAGAAGGAGCTGGGTTGTTTGGGTTTGATTTGGTTTTTAATTTTCTAATTTGGTGTTGTTGATTGATTTCCTCGTATTCAGTTTTGATTCTTTTATTCTGAGTTGGTTCTTTTCTCTCTCTCTTTTTTTTTTAATGAACTGTTTCTAGACACCTTTTCTGTATGGTACCTTATGTGAACAGCAGTAACTCATAATAGGGAAGAAAAGTTCTGAGATTTCAAGTACAGCCTTATATAAATCAGTGGTTTGTATCAACCAGTCATACGTACATTAAACTTTTAATATTTATTATACACCTAAATATGCTGAGATGGATCATTTTGAGAATGGTTGAAAAAAGAGGGAACTGTTGATAGACATTAAAATAAAATATATGCTGTAATCGATCTATGTAATCAACTTTTTTTGGGGGGGGGTTCTTCCCAGAACCTATTGGAAGGAGGTATTTAATGTGGAACAGTGAAAGAAATACTCTAAGTTTTCTGAGGATTTCAGTTTTTTGAAGTTTGATATGTACTTTTATAAAACTAAAATGCTTTACCCAAGTGTAGGAATTTTGGTTTGGCCAAATTGGAAGGAAAGTGAGATCCATGTGTAGATGTGGTCTGATGCAACCTCTCAGCTTCAGTTTTCTCTCTCCCTGTGCTCTGCCAGAAGTTGCAAGCCATGAAGAATTTGATATAAGTTACAGTTTGACAATTATTTACCTTTGTTTTATTTTATTTTATTTTTTTTTAAAGATTTTATTTATTCATTTGACACAGAGAGAGATTACAAGTAGGCAGAGAGGCAGGCAGAGAGAGAGGAGAGAGGAGGAAGCAGGCTCCCTGCTGAGCAGAGAGCCCAATGTGGGCCTCCATCCCAGGACCCTGGGATCATGACCTGAGCCGAAGGCAGCGGCTTTAACCCACTGAGCCACCCAGGCGCCCTACCTTTGTTTTAAAAAAATAAACTTATAATAGTAAGATTAAGTGTCAAATCTAAAATCTATTGTCCAGCATTTGGGAAATGCTAGGCAGTTTTATCTAGTGTTTTATCTCTTTAGTGGAAAACAGATCTGAATAACTTTTAGCCTAGGCAAGGGTCTTCTAATCCTTTTTATTTTTTTCTTGCTCTTGATAATGTCTGACTCAATTAGTAGTCTTTCCTCACCCACAGAGAAGTTGCTGGTATACAGCCTTTTGAGCTGGTTCTCCAGTCTTTTCTAGGCATCTCTGTCCCGAGACCCTTCCTTCCCCATCACTGCCATCCCTGTTTTCCAGCCATGTTGTTTCTCTCCTCACCTCTCCTCTGGCACCCAGCAGCCTTCCTGTTCCCAGCCTCTTCATCAGGGCACGGTCATTGGTGCTAACAGGAGAGAGTTGTGGGCAGCACTGGAGGGTTTATTATGGCTGACATTGGCTAAACATTCCTAGTGTCCTGCTCTCTTTTGCCTAGAATTGGGGGAGTTTGGTGGTAGGGAAAATCTGTAAGTATTCTAATCATGTGTGTGAGAGAGAGAGGCACTCATTTTATATTTTCCTTAGTTATCAGCATAGCCAAGCTAATCATTCACAACTCCTAGGGTGGGGAGGGCAAAGGTTATTTTTCATTTTTGCTGCAGAAAATGAGAAAATTTGCAGGTACTAGTGTCCTTGGTTCAGCATTTCCTTGGCAGATAGAAAGCTTCATATGGTCATGCCTCTTTTTATATCCGATCCCTCTAATCTAGATACTTTCCACATTCTCTTCTATTTACCACAATTATTAACTCATTTCTTTGCTATTCTCAACTGACTTGAAACTTCAGAAGGGTATCAGCATCCAAAAGAACACGCCCAACTGGGCATGGCATGGGGGTCACCAGACCTGTGTTCTATTCCTGGCCTTACCAGTAACTATAGTACTTGACAACCTCTTCTAACTGTGCGGTGTGCTTTGAGCTGTTCATTGGGAAGTTCAGGTCAAATCCTGAAAAGGACTGGAGAATTATCTACTCTAAAATGGTGTTTATCAGGGGGTGGGGGCAGGGGGTAACAGGGTGATGGGTATGGAGGGCACATGTTGTGATGTGCACTGGGTGTTATATATAACTAATGAATCCTTGAACACTACATCTAAAACTGATGATGTACTACTATGCAGTGGCTAACTGAACACAGTAATAAAAATAAACAACCCCCCCCCAAATAAAATGGTGTTTCTTTGTGTCAGAATTTTATAGATGCCACAGTCTTTATAAAATGTTTGCACTCCTTTGGCTGTTGTGTGAAGTAGGGTGATCCTTCTAACCTCTAGAATTATTTTGAGAATTTAAATGAGCTAATGTCTGCGGAGAGTGTATAAAAACATTTGAAAATGACTGTTCTTCCCATCCACTCCAAATACTTCTAGCCTAGGTCAGGGTCCTAGCTACCTGAAGTAGCTAAATGCTGTGGAAGGTACGGAATTATTTTCCGCTTGTAAACATACCAAACCTGTATGAAAAGAAATGACCTGTTGCTTACCTTCTGTCTTGTGAAAACCCCTATTCCTTGAAAAGCTGGGAGGGAGTGAAGGGCGGTGCCTAGTTGAAAGGATGCATTTTCTCTGTCTTGAAGCTTTGTTGAGGAGACTTCCATCCTTACTGGATCATTCAGTGCAGTTTTACAGACAGAGTTTCCTGGTGGGCATGGACATAAACAGCTTTCCTAGTGCTTTTGGCTTCTGGTGTTTATTACACAAGAGCTAAATCTGGCTTTTCTCTGAGAACAGTGGCTGTGATTGTGGAAAACCAACTATTTATCAAAGTTTAGTTGAGTGGGTATTACGGGTTAACCTCAGGGTGCCCAAGAGAATAACTTAGTAAGTCAAATATTTTAGTGTGATGGTTGTGCAAATATCCTGAGTTACTACCTTTCTCCTTCTCTTCCTTTCTCTATAACTGATTACCTTCTTTAATATGTTTATAAGATGTGTAATTCGTAGTAAGATTATGGCAAAGGATCTTTGCTGAGCATCTCAGATTCCGCTTGGCTGTATACCTCTTCTTTTTCAAGACACTGTTTGGCCTAATCCACATCAGAGTCTTGAGTGTTAGTATGTGTGTGTGAGTCAGAGCGAGTGTCCCAGTGGCCAAGCTTCTGAGATGATGGGTAGTCAGGCCTCTGGGTTACTGCTTTAAGCATTGCCACATAACCTTTAGATCAATGAATTACATGACCTCCCATGCTAAGATAATGCTTGAGGAAATAGGAGACCTAATAAAATTGAATCTTAAATCACCAGGAAGGGAACCCATGTTGTAAATAATGCAAAATTATGGGCATTCCAAAAATAATTTTTTGTTTCATTTCTACACACATTGCAGTTTTCTTCAAAATCATGAGATGATTACTCTAATGACAGTGACATGTATCATCTTTCACATTGAGCACATGTCTGTGTTGTTTGAATCAGAGATTTTCCGTGTCTGACACCTGGGTGATTGTGCCTTGAATCCTGGCTGGCCTTTGTGTATAGATAGCTCTATCTACTGTTATTCAGACAAATTCAGCCAGCATCAGATTGTAGACAGGAAGTGCTTACTCAGTGACCTCAGATGCAGCTAACATTAGTGAGAAGACAATGTGATCTGCCCCAACTTGGTAGAGAGAAAGAGGTGCTTCCAGCATGTTTTTATTACCCTGTGGAAGGAGGTGAAAAGGGCGTGTGTCTTGACTATCTTTCTCATTTCTGTAGTCTTATTTTTAAGCACCAAGCCCAGTAGAGATGAAGCTCATGTTGTTTATAATCCCGGTTACTGGTGCATTAATATTTTCTATACTAAAAAATCCATTTTTAACCCACTTTCCATTTTCAGAGCTAAACATTCCGTATAGCTTCATTTAAAAAAATTTTGTTTACCCACCAAGCACTGTAATGGGTGGGATGTCTATAATGAGAACCAAGGTACCATCCGTGCCCTGCCTTGCAGCAGGAAAGGTCCACCATACGCATGCTTTCCAGGTTTGGCAGCATGTGCTAAGGTGGAGGCTCTGGCCCCAGAAAGTGTGCACAAGGGCCTGTGGGGTGGGGGCCTGCTGGAAGGCTAATTGGAGGGTGTGGTGTTTGAACCTCTAAGAAAGGATATGTTTTTGGACAGGCCATGACTGGGAGGGTGGAGGAAGAGCAGCTTTCCAGCTGTAGGAAGTATCATGGGCAAAGGCATGGAGACAGGAAATGGCAAACCTTGCTCGGCACGTACAGTAGCCTGGGTGGAGAGGAGGTCGCCAGGGCTGATGCGGTTGGACTCAGGCCAAAATTCTGGCCTACAGTGGGGAGACTTGGGGGACCCTGCACTCTCCAGAGAAGGCATTTAGGGACCCACTGAAGGCTTCTAAGAAGGAAAGGAGAGGTCTTAGCTGAGCTGTGGGAGCATTCTTGAGCCGCACAGACAAGATGTGGAGAACAGAGAAGGGGTTCTTACAAGAATTTGGTCTCATTGTAAGACAAAAAATGGGGAGTTAGAAGTGATTTATGGAACTGGAAGTCTGTCTTCTATCTTAATTTTCTCCATTGAAAGTGTGTCCTTTTTTTAATGGGACCAAGAGGCAGCTGGTTTTGGTGTTTTGGGTGTTTTGTTTTTGTTTTTGTTTTTGTTTTTTTTTAAAGATTTTATTTATTTCACAGAGGGAGAGAGATCACAAGGAGGCAGAGAGGCAGGCAGAAAGAGAGAGGGGGAAGCAGGTTCCCCGCTGAGCAGGGAGCCCAATGCGGGCCTCGATCCCAGGACCCTGAGATCATGACCTGAGCGGAAAGCAGAGGCATTAACCCACTGAGCCACCCAGGCGCCCTGTTTTTGTTTTTTTTTTAAACTTTGGGTCATAGTATGAAAAAAAGTACTGGAGATTTAAAATTTTAATTTGAGAAGTAACATGAAAATCAACCACCTTTCTTAGCCGCATTTCTGGGAATGAATTCTGTTAAATATGTACATAACTGTTGAATATTAATTGTTCATTTCTTTAGGCAAAATATTCTTTGCATAAAAGCACATTCCCCAGCAAAGAATAACTACTATTGAGAAAGGTTTTAAGACTGAGTAATCAAGACTCTGTTAATATTAAGAGGTTAAGAATGACTTAATGAGCATTCAATATGAGATTTCAGCGTGGGGTTTTATTTAACTTCAGATTAAAACCTTAGATAAACAATTTTCTAGCCTCATTAATGCTTAATCTAATGTTACATAACAAAGTGTGGACTTCCTGAATGGGTTGATACTATTGAGGACACAATTGTGTCATAGCAGAGGCCTCTGCAGCAAATGCTGGGCACCCTTGCTGCTCCCTGGGTGCTCCTCCTGCTGGCATCCTCGGGTCACCTGAGCTTGGTACAGCTGCAGATTCTCAGGTTCTGTACGGCTCCTGTTGAGCCAGAATCTGCATTTTAATCAGCTCCCCAGGTGATCTGAATGCTTAATTAAGTTTATGAAGCGCTGCTGTTTACAGTAGTATAGACTTGCAGAATCCTAAACCCATATGTCACATTCATTCTTAAAACAGTGTTGCTTTTATTCTGTTAAAGTTGTAAATTACTTCACTGTTAGGGCTTAATTTTGTTTTTCAGATTATTACAAAGTATCTCAAACATACAGAACAGTATCTGGGCTATTTTCATTGTCAGTAATAGAATTTTTTTTAAAGATTTTATTTATTTATTTGACAGTGAGAGAGGGAACACAAGCAAGGGGAGTGGGGGAGAGAAAAGGGAAGAAGGGAGAAGCAGGCTTGAGAGAGGGAGCACAAGTAGGGGGAGTGGGAGAGGGAGAAGGGAGAAGCAGGCTTCCTGCCAGCAGGGAGCCCAGTGCGGGGCTCGATCCCAGGACCCTGGGATCATGACTTGAGCTGAAGGCAGACGCTTAACGACTGAGCCACCCAGGTGCCCCAGGAATAGAATTTCTTAATATAGCTTCCTTTTTCCTATCTTTCATTTTTTCCTAGGAACACAGCTGTAACTCCTGTCATATTTCACATAAAACCTGTTGTCCTCTTTCCTTGTGGAAAGGACACACATACATATGTGAGTCAGGCTAGCCTAGATCTTAATTTAAGTTTCTTTTTCTTTTTTTTAAGATTTTATTTATTTATTTGACACAGAGAGAGATCACAAGTAGGCAGAGAGACAGGCAGAGAGGGAAGCAGGCTCCCCACTGAGCAGAGAGCCCGATGCAGGGCTCAGTCCCAGGACCCTGAGATGATGACCTGACCCAAAGGCAGAGGCTTTAACCCACTGAGCCACCCAGGCACTCCTTAATTTAAGTTTCTAATAGAAACCTTTTTATTTGAAAGGATGACATTCAGGGGGCACCTGGGTGGCTCAGTTGGTTAAGTGTCTGCCTTTGGCTCAAGTCGTGATTCCCAGGGTCCTGGGATTGAGACCTGTAGTGGGCTCCCTGCTCAGTGGGGACCCTGCTTCTCCCTCTCCTCCCCGCTTGTGCTCTCTTTCGCTATCTCTGTCTCTCTGTCTCTGTCAAGTAAATAAAATCTGAAAAAAAAGGGATGACATTCTCTTATTAATATGAAGTTTGCACACTTAATACTATGGTGTTTTCAGGTGTTAGGCTCTTTCCCCGGCACCCCCTTATATATGAAGAAGAAATACACATATTTTGAAAGGTTGGCAAGATTGGGTCCAAGGAGAGACGTGATGTACCATACCTTTTTTCTTAATAACTTGTCCTCAAGTTGGGGCGGATAAAGTTGAAATTTTCCATTCAAGAAGTGATTATCTGATAGAAACAGGCGCTGCCTTGCGGCCGTGAATATTGTGGTCCTATAGTTATTGCCATGCAGGGGGTTTGTTCCCAATGAAATGGAGCAGAGGCTTGATCTTTTCATCTCATAGTCTAAGCTGTGTGGATATTTGGCTGGGCAGTGGTCCAGTTTTGACTAGGGTAATCTAAATGAGATGGGCTGATTCCCTTGTGTAAGTAAAGCAGTTAAGAAATTTGCATGTAAGAAATTTTTGGTGCTGATGTTGGGGGAATAAGAACGTCTTTAAAAATTAGGTGACTTTTTAAACCAAGGGCCTTGAATATTTGCTGTTCTCTCCATAAATGTCTTAGGCCTACCCTTGGCCTTAGCCTATGTATGAGAACTGGAGGGAATTGCATGCAAGTATTTCAATTGTGTACGACGTATTGCTTGTAGACACTGCTTCCAAATGAAACCACCTTGGACTTGTAAAGTTACTGAACACACTGCTGCTTACAAGGATCACTTATTTATCTGCTGTTGGTATTTGCTAACCCGTATTTCTTATGATTTGACTGGGTCTTGGTTACCTGGTGACTTTTAAAGATGGAGACATTTATGACCTTTCAGCTTAAGTTGGCTCCCCCATTTTATTAGCTAGTAAAACAAGTGGAAGATTTGAAATGGTCTTTAAGAAGACTTATAAGCTGTGATTATTGTGCTTATATTCAATGTGTTTATCCACTTGGAGCTCATATCTTACAGATTTTGTTTTTAGCCTTCATAAGATCAGTGAACGCATCCTAACTTTGAATATCCAGTTTGCTTTTGTTTTAAGAATAAGTTTTAAAATGTATCTGAAGTCCTAATCCTTGATTAATTGGTCCATTTTAATCATATTTGAAGTTATGCTTTTGAGTAATACTTAGGAAAGTAAAGTAAAAGTTACTTGTGTTGTTTTGAAAAGTAAAGCAAGCCCTTCCCCTCTGTCTCACGCAGGCTGCTCCCCAGCTGGAGCCCCTCTCCCCCTGCCCCCCATCATAAGTTTTCTTTTTTCTGTTCTCCCCCCCCCCCTGTTTTCTGAATGTAATTTGAAAACCATTAACTGTATTATAGAAATAGGAAAAGCAAACAGGGAAAGCCTATCTTGGGATGCCAGAATTCCATTAAGCTAAGTTTTCTTTTTGAGATATTTACTTTTTTTTTTTTTAGATTTTATTTATTTATTTGACATAGAGAGAGAGAGAGCAGGAACACAAGCAGGGGGCGTGGGAGAAGGAGAAGCAGGCTTCCTGCTGCAGGGAGCTTGATGCGAGGCTCAATTCTAGGACCCTGGGATCACGACTGGAACCAAAGGCAGACGCTTAACGACTTAGCCATCCAGGTGCCCTGAGATATTTACATTTTAAATTAAGTTTCAGTATTAATGACCTTCGTTATTTTTTGATTTTACAATTCTTTGTTCACATGTCTTAAGTTCTTCTGAAGCCTCCAGGTTGCGGTGTCATAATTCCCAGAATTTGGCCTTAGAGGTGTCTAAACCATCATCATCGTTCTCCATTGGCAACATTGGGAACTGTTTTGGGGAACCTTTAGTACCCAAGGCCTGTGTTATCTTTGAGGTGTCTGTGGTGGGTGAGAGAGTGCTCACCCGTGTGGAGTCCATAGTCTAGTAGAGAGGCCAGTGGGGCTTGTGTTCTTCTCTGGCTGGTGCCTGAGTGACAGTCACTGAGACTGTCCAGGGCCCCAGTTACAGGGCTTGGGCTGCACACTCGTGAGAACCACATACTCGTGAGAGCCACATGAGCCCTTCCTCTCTGTGTACTGGTGGAAATTAGACAAATTGCTCAACTCTTCTTTCAGAAGAATTGTGTTCTGCCCTTGAAAAATTATTTTTTATTTTGCTCTAGGCCTGGACTGGACTGTGGACGCTGCTTCCTTTTGCCTTCTGTGCATTTCTGTTCTGCACACATATATGCGTGTATGTATTTGTGTAGAATATAAGGCCTTCTGGGCAGGGACTTCATTGTAATACTTCTTTATGTCTCCTTTAGTGCCCACAACGGACCCTTACTTGATATTTCTTAAAAATGAGATGTGTGGCCCTGTGTGTTCACCTACTTGGGAATGGTGGGATGGAAATACACTCTAACCATAGGTAGATATATAATTATTGGTCCTAAAGGATTAAAACTTCTCAGTGTTTGTAAGAAAAGCTTTCCCTCATTTTTTGCTCTTCATGTTGTTTTTCATAATCTGCTTTCATGCTGTTTTAAAGACCAGTTGAAACCTGCACATCCCAGGCCTTGAAACTATGTAGCGGACAGAAAATCCTTGTTAGACTTTCCTGTCTCAGGACCGTAAGACTAGGACTTGGGGGGTCACTCTGCCACGTTTGGATTGGAATTTCTCGTTCCTGCTTATCATGGGCAGTAAATCAGCTCAGCTGTTTGCACAGCAATTCTGTTTCCTAGATTATTTATAAGATTGAAACCCATTGTTTATTTTTCTCAGCAGGTTTATTGAGCAAGTCAAGAATAAAATATTGTCTTAAGCAGTAGAGCAAGCCATTAGCCAATTGCAGCTTGGCTTCAAAATGATCGCGCGCGCGGGCGTGTGTGTGTGTGTGTGTGTGTGTGTTGTGTGTGTTGTGTGTGTTGTGTGTGGTGTGTGTATTGTGTGTACTGGAGGTGAGAGCCAAGCGAGGTGAAAGAGGTTTGGGGTTGCCAGATCTCTGCAGCTTTGAAAGGTTCCTGTGACTGTTTATGGATTTTTTTTCCGCTTTTAGTCAGTTAGTGAGTCACCGTCATATGCCATTTTATTATCTTGAAAACAGTCTGGAATTCTTCTCCTGTGTCTGCTGTATGAGTGCAATCCCACTGATATGTTCTGAACAATACCAAGTTAAAAGTTTTTCATGTGATGCTTTTAGTTATGTATTTTCAGCTGCAGCCATTGTCTCTTTGTCCTCGTGTGCAGGAGTTGGGGTTTTTCTTAAGTTTGGCAAGAAATGGTGACTTTCACTTATTTGATTATTTTAGAGGGCTGGAACAGCCTAGGTCCAACCCCCTTGATTATTGATTTAGGCACACACCTTCTATGTTCAGAACTTGGTTCTCCTTCCCAGAGATGCTATTTAGGAAATGTGCTAATGAAGTACATGGAAGCAGGTCAGAGGTTTGTGGCCTTCAGTTATCAAGGGAAGTGTTTAAGTTTTGGAGGGAGAATCTGGAATGTGCAGAAAAACAGGAGGAATAATTAAATTCTGAAGGAAACAGGCCCAGTGAGTCTATGTACATGGCCAGCTTCCACAAAGCAAAGCAGGCAGCAAGTGAAGTGGGCAAACTCTGTAGACATTCTGGAGAAGGTGGGGTAGAAAACGAAACAGAACTTTTAAAAAGAAATTTTTAAATTTGCTTTGTCCTCTGGATTGAATTTGCTTATCAAAACTTAAGCTCAGGGCGCCTGGGTGGGTTAATTGGTTAAGTGGCTGCTTTTGGTTCAGGTCATGATCCCAGGGTGCTGGGATTGAGTCCTGCATCGGGCTCCTTGCTCTGTGGGCAGCCTGCTTCTCCTTCTCCATCGCTTGTGCTCTCTGATACATGCGCTCTCTCCCAAATTAATAAGTAAAATACCTTTTAAAAAGAAAAAACCTGAAGCTCTTGGGGCGCTTGGGTGACTTAGTTGGTTGAATGTCTGGCTCTTGATTTTGGTCATGATTTCAGGTCATGATCTCAAGGTCAGGGATTGAGCCGCACATTGGGCTCTGTGCTCAGCACTGAGTCTGTTTGTCCCTCTCCCTCTCCTCCTCCCCCTGCTCGTGCATGTGTGCTCGCTCTCTCATTCTTGCTCTGTCTCTCTGTTAAATAAATAAAATCTTTAAAAAACAAACTTGAAGCTCTTTATTCTTTTGACCGTGTCAGCCTATCAGGGGACTTAGGAGAAAAGTCCATGTGCTTTCCTAACAGATTATATATTAGGCTTATCAGATGATTAGGCCGAATAATACAGCCAAAGCATGGAATGCTTCTTATATAGTCATTTTGTATTTATATTAAAATGTGCAAGTTTACACCTTGGAATATGCATCCATTTGTCCAGTATGTATGTCTCAGACTGAAACTAAAGCATTCTGTCTTCTTTTATACTATATTCTGTTCTCATTATTGATTGCCCAAATGCTAAAGTACCTTACCAGGCATGTCTATAAATACTTTAATTTCTTACAAAATTTTCCTAGAAATCAGTGACACAATGTTTAAATAGTATGAATATAAAAATTTAGTTTATTCTTTTTTTTTTAAGATTTTATTTATTTATTTGACAGAGAGAGAGATCACAGGAAGGCTGAGAGGCAGAGAGAGGAGGAAGCAGGCTCCCTGCTGAGCATGGAGCCCGATGTGGGCCTCGATCCCAGGACCCTGAGATCATGACCTGAGCTGAAGGCAGAGGTTTTAACCCACTGAGCCACCCAGGCGCCCTATAGTTTATTCTTAATACCAGTCTGTCAGCAAGCACTTGCAGAGCTCATGGAGTATGATGAGAAGATGCGATTGACTCTACCCCCTAGGGATCTCTCCAGCTGGTCGGTTACCACAGCGGGAGGTGGCAGGAACCTACGTGTGAAAGTATGGGGCACAGACAGTAAGTCACAGGATCTGAAGATGAGGGCTAAAGGAACATCTTGGAAAATGTATCTTGGGCCTGGAAGTTAAGTGAATGATAGATACTTTAAAGAAATGCCTTGCCAAAGAAAGTCTTTGAAGTATCCTCGAGGAATTGCCTAATACCTGAATCCCTCCACAGCATGCCTTCAGAGTGGCTGCCCTGCTGTTCCTGAGAACCTGGTGACACTGAACCCATTAAATGGGACCATGGTGTTTTGGGACACTTCCATTGCTTTAGATGTCCTCCGTTTATTATGCCAGGATCTGAATCCCTTCATCTTCCATGTGTTGACCTGGTTGAGCCCCTTGATGACAGAAAATATTTGTGCCATGCCCCTCCTTCATAGAGGCTCTTCAGATAGGTCAGGGTAGTTGGGACTCCTGCCTGGGCTTCTGCATCTCACGCCAGGTGTTCTAGGTGAGCTCCTTTGGACTGCTGTCCTTTGGCTCTGCCGGCAGCGTCAGGCACCCAAGGTAGTGCCTGTCCCTCGCCCTGGCCTTCTTCACCTGGCAGGTGGGCGTGTGTATTAACTCAGTGCACGCTTCCTGGCATAACAAAGTCACGTTAAGGTTTTGTTTATTTTATTGTGTTTAGCATATCTTAAGGTTAGCATTTTTAGCCCAACTCTCATTTCCCACAATGAGCAAGTGTTACTATTAGGATTTAGTAAAAGACGTTATCTAATACATCAGCGTATACTCAGACTAACCATCCGTTAGGCCATTTCACACCTGGAATGTACCTGAGCAAAGATTTCCAGCACCAAACCACAGCATTAATCAAGTGTGAAGCAGTGGGTTCTTTCCTTGTGGGACAGACCATTAGCTTTAGTCCTTACCGCAGAACTGCCCCAGGAGTCTTGTCCATGCTTATAATCTTGGCACCAAAGCAATCCCTCAGCCCATTCCTCCATGTTTTGGTAAACTGTGGCTGAGGATGAAGATAGCAGTCATTTAGCAGACACGTTTCTTCGACTGTCAGCCACTTTGTTTCAACCAGCTGTTGAAAGCAAAGAAGTCTGAGTGACAGAGTTCTTCCCTCCCCTTGGAAACAAAAAGTGGGGAAATGGGCTCTTCGTGGACTAAACTGGGAGCCCTGGATTTTAAGGGAGCTCATTTTTAAGGGTGCTTGCTGTCAGTTTTCCAAATTGGATCTTCTGACTTTCACTGAGCTTTCCCTCTCCCACTCCTTCCACGTTGGTGGGAGAGGAGCCCAACCACATACTTCATAGTGGTATCCTGACAGGAGTGTGGCGGTTCCCTTGTGTCCCTGCGGCCTCATCTGGTTGTTGTAACTCTCTGATCCAGAGTAAGAATGTCTAGCTTTTCATTCTGTTTACCGTTGCTGGAGAACACACGGGCCAGGTCAGAAGGGCTGGAACTGAGCTTCACAACCACTGTCTTGCATAAGCACGTAGCTGTAGGTACATCAGAGTGACCATTTCCTGTTCTCAGATGCTGGACTCCCTCTGCTGGTCTTGAGGCCGCTGGTGCTTCCTTCAGACCTCATGGCTCTGCATTCACGAGGACACGGTCGGCTTCCCCAAGCCTTCAGCTGTGTATGTTGGAAAGAAAAACAGGAACTCTTCCTGCCTATGGGAAAATTATTTCAGTTCTCGGGCAGGGCTGGCAAGGAGTACATGTGATCGAGGTCCCTTCTAGTGCCATTCCCCTACCTCACATCCTGCCGCTAAAATATTCCAAGACATTTTAACTTGTTCGGGTTGCCCCCAAACCCAGCATTTGTCTGCTTGATTGTTGTTCCTTACACTTGATTTCTTTCACCGCCAGCCCCTGCCCTCAGCCCAGCCTCCACCTCCCCCCAGTGCTCACAGCTGGGGTCATTTTTTATAGCACACATAACCTTTAAACCAAAAAGAAAGTACATTGCTTATAGCAGAATGAATCTCTTTTCTGCTTTTATTTTGAAAAGTCCTCCTTGTTGTTTAATGTGGAGGATATTCGTGCTGAAAGCCTGTTCCAAGTAGGCATTTGTGCATCCCAGAGGAACTTTTGATTTATTTCCTTAACTCTGCCCTCCTTTCTCTGTGGTTCAGAAACCTTTAATGGTCTGTGAAGCTCTGAGACTTCAGTGCAAAACAGTAGTCGTTTTAAGAACCCCTCCTACTATATAAAAGGCCTGCCAGTTTCCACATGCTGGGTTTTTGACTCCCTGACAGGCTGACCTCTCACAAATTTTGGTTGTACAGCAGGGCATCCAGGGTTAGGGCCTTGATAATGGTTTTGTGAAATATTTTTTCTCCTCTCCCTCTCTTTGAAAAGTTGTAATGAGAATTCCGGGCTCTTGGCCAGCCCGTGGGATGTGATACAGTAGAAATGTTTCTGGTGTCCTTTGTTACTGTTCAGCTTTGATTAGGTTTATTTCCCGTAAGCTTAATTTTGCTCCCCCCCTCGCCTCTTTTTTATGGCTCAGGAGGTCAGCTGAGCCAAGGTTATGTATTTTATTACGCAAGCTGCTGCAGCCTTACGGAGTCACCGCGCCAGGCCTTTGTGGCAGAAAGACGAAGGGAAGCCACTTCCCTCACGTCCTTGCATTTCTTCTTACCAAGGCTGCTTCTCGTGGTCATGCCTGCTCATGGACGGGTATGGCCAGCCCTGCAGGCTGTGTGGCTTGCGCCTGCGTCTTCTACTCAGGGCGTTCCAGGAAACCACTGTACAGCGTGTCTTGAGATTTTGTGAAGTTGGAAATCATGGCAGACCTCTCTCTCTGGGGTTTCTGCCCGGTGGAAGGAGGAGGTAGGGGTGCCTCCAGAGCAGCAGCCAGCAAACAGTGACACTCCTTTGATCTTTCTTGTGGTTCTCCATTTCAAAAGAAAGAAGTGGTTGCAGCTTAAAAAAGTTTTCTAATACTGCTTTGACTTTGTATTTATAGCTCTTTTCATCCTTGCAGATGAGAACACTCTACAGACGTTTATTTCATCAGTTCTCCTCATACCTTGTGAGGGTACCGGGGTTCTTGCACAAGTTCAGGGGAGGAAACTGAGACACAGTGACACTGAAGGGGCCCTCGGTCCCAGGCATCATCTAGGTCAGGCGTTGGGGGTGAGCCAAGAGCAGAGCCTAATTAGTGTGAGTGCTTGGGTTTGAGGCCACGCTTGCTTTTTATAGGTGGAAAGTGAGATTTTATGATCATAGAAATTCTTTATTCACAGTAGGACTCCTTGGCCAACATACAGTGATATAGTAGAAGTACATGTAACTCTTTTGTGTCCAAGAGCTTTGAGACTTGGGCTCTGGTAAGCTACTGGTGGGGGTGGGGGGGTGCAGTGAGCTTACGAGCTCCGCTTTGAATTTGGGCATAGACAGTAGACCTGACATTGAATTCAGATCTAGAAGCTGAGGTTGAAGCTTGTGCCATCACAGAACTGACCCCCCAGGCTCCCCGCCTAGGGGTTGTGATGGGAGTTGTGTCCCTGAGAACAGAAGTGAGGGGTGTCGAGGGTCACTCAGCTTCTCTCTGCCCGATAGTTCTTGTGCCTTCTCGAGAATCATTCTGGCTCTTAGCACTGGCTTGAAGGCTTCTGCTAACTGAGTAGCTAATGGAATGGCCTCCCTGAGTAGCTCCCTGAGTAGCTAATGGAATGGCACACACAGAGAGGGGTAGTTGTCCCTGGTGCCTTTTTTGGAGCAGAATAATATATATTAAAGTGGTACTTTGAGCACTCCTTCCTTGATTTTTGTCCCCATTTTCTTTGGGCCCTCCCTGCCTGCTTTTGGCCACACCTTGTCAGCCAGCTCTAAACCCGTCGAGCCCCTCATCCTTCTGGCCGTACTCATGCAAGCTTTCTTGTGAAGGTTGTTCGGTTTTTTCTCTCCCTGTTTAGAAACACAGATGTCTTACATCTCCACAAAGGAGTTTTGGAAATAAACCTATTTACAGGAAGATCCACAGAAGTTTGACATTGTTTCCTCAAAGCACCTTGTTCACAGTCCTTAGCAGATACACTGCTCTTCTAAGTCAAATACCCCTCCACCTTTTTCTTCCTCCAGCCTGGAGTGTCCTCAAATGCCTGCACAGCTGAGCAGGAAATAAGGTTCCTTTTTTTCCTGAACTAGTCGTGCAAACAAGGCCAAAGAGGAAATTGCTCATTCTTTGGTATTATTAAGTTTATTTTTAGTTTCCTAGTACTTGATTTATTTTGGAGGAAGCAGAGGGACAAAATGCAGTATCTTACTAAGGGAAATACTGGATACTGTATCTGAAGCATTATTACTAAGTTAACAAACTTTTCATGATGAGCGCCTTTTGACTTGCCCTTAAAGCTCACGTGTGTGTGTGCGTGTGGGTGTGTGTGTTTAAATTTATTAACGTGGATTTACTCAGCTGGTCACTCAGCAGACGTTTGAGTTTTTGTGTGGAAGACTTTTTAGGTGGATGCTGAGGATGTACCAAAGGCCCCTGTAATGGGTTTTCCAGTTTACAGAGCAGATTCTCACATTTTATCCTTTTTCTTCTTCATGACAATCTCATGAAGCAGTTAGGTGACTGCAACATAGGGCTGGAATGCAGCCCTGTGACTTGTCATCACTCTGACTTGCTCATCCCTCCTGTAAGCACTGGTGCTACTGAACCTTTCTCTTCCCTGCGTGAGATCTCATGACTGATGAGCTTTGCAGTATGAGCTTTGCATGACTTGTCAGCTTTGCAGTAGCCTTTTCTTCCTTCTTACATAAAATTGCTGGCAAAAGGAAATGTGTATGAGTTCTTGTTCCATTCTCCCCCTGTTCTTGGACAAGTTACTCGATTGCTGTGTTTTTAGTCTTCTCATCTATAACATGGGGATACTATGACCTGCATCCTAGGACATTCGTGGGGATTAATTGAGTACAGGCATACCTTGTGTTACCGTGCTTTGCAGATAGTGCATGTTTTTTTTACAAATTGAAGGTTCCAGACTTCAGTGCAGGAAGGAACTGCAGATGTGGTAGAAACAGCGGGAGCACTAGAATTAGAGGTGGAGCCTGAAGATGGGTCCGAATAGCTGCAGTCCCAGGATAAGACTTTCAGTTATTCTTATGGACAAGCAAAAAAAAAAAAAAAAAGAAAGAAAGAAAGAACGTGGTTTCTTGAGATGGCATGTAGTCCTGATGAAGATGCTGTGAAGACTGTTGAAATGACAACAGAGGTTGAGAATAGAGACTTAGCTGATAGAGCCGTGGCAGGTGTGAGAGGGTTCACTCCAGTTGTAAAAGCAGTTCTTCTGTGGCCACAAAGCTGTCAGACAGCACTGCATGCTACAGAGAAATCGTTCGTGAAAGGAAGAGTCGACAGCATGGCAAACAAACTTCATTGTTGTTTTGCTGTAAGGAAATCGCCACGGCCACCCCAACTTTCAGCACCTACCACCCTGAGCAGTCTGAAGCCATTGCATCGAGGCAAGACCCTCCTCCAGCAAAAAGGTTATGACTCGCTGAAAGCTCAGATGATGGTTAGCACTTTTGAGGAATGAAGTATTTTTAACTAAGGTATATATGTGTATTGTTGTTTTAGACATAATGCCATTGCACATTTAATAGAACAGCAGAGTGCAAATGTAACTTCATGGGCACTGGGAAACCAAAAAATTCATTTGACTTACTTTATTGTGATATTCATTTTATTGTGGTGGTCTGGAACTGAACCCGTGATATCTGAGGTATGCCTCTACTTGACGGTCAGGACGGTCTTACGTATATGTAGTTGTGAAACCTAAAATATTTTGAGGACCTGAAAAGCAAAAAAAAACTTACTCAAAATTGTACAACTTGAAATTGTATACAGTATGTTTGGCTCACTTTTGGGGGGGGGGTGCGGATTACTTGCAATCCAGATTTCTGTTACACTCCTCAAATAATACCGGCCGGGAGACTCCATGTAACTGTATTATGTGCCCAAAGATGAATTGGGTGAATTTATGCTGGATTTGGGGTCTGTCCTGCCTGTGAAGTTAGAGTACTGGAATTAGAAGTTGAAATTTGAAATTTTTTTTTTAAAGATTTTATTTATTTATTTCACAGCAGGAGAGAGATCACAAGGAGGCAGAGAGGCAGGCAGAGAGAGAGAGGGGGAAACAGGCTCCCTGCCAAGCAGAGAGCCCGATGCGGGCCTCGATCCCAGGACCCTGAGATCATGACCTGGGCCGAAAGCAGAGGCTTTAACCCACTGAGCCACCCAGGCGCCCGAAATTTGAAATTTAGAATGTTAAGACATGTAGTCGACCTGGTCTTCCCAAAGTATCCATCCCATCTCTCCATCTTGCTGTTTTCAAGCTGCCGGGATTCTTTAGTCGAGAAGCCAGGGGCTTTCTCTGGCCTCTGCTGCAGAGGATTCCTGCTGTGTGAGTCACCAGGTGGACCTGTGTGGAAGACTGGGCCTTGAGCTCCTTTCAGCTCCTAATAGCACTCCAAATTATAAACAGAGCAAATGAAGGGGATTTTAAAAGATAGTCTTAAATTTTAATACATTTTCTTGAGATATTTTAAACTTTAGTTTACATAGTTTTCATTTTTACCAGGATACTACTAGTAAATCTGTAAGTAATTTGATGCCACCAAACTTTCATTGATTAAATTGTCTCTGGTTTACTTAATTGCCTGGTTCTGGATGCATCAGAGTTGAGGGTTATTGTTCTCTGTGACCTATGCTATTCAAGTGATATTAATAACAGAAGTAGGGCGCCTGGGTGGCTCAGTGGGTTGAAGCCTCTGCCTTCGGCTCAGGTCATGATCTCAGGGTCCTGGGATCGAGGCCCGCATTGGGCTCCCTGCTCAGTGGGGAGCCTGTTCCTCCTCTCTCTCTGCCTGCTTGTGATCTCTCTCTCTGTGTCAAATAAATAAATAAAATCTTTGAAAAAAAAATAACAGAAGTAATATCTTCTTGGTGCTTAGTTCCCTTTGTTGAGAGGGACCCAGTATGCCAATAATACAGTACATTCTGTATCATTATCAAAGCATGTTGACCTGTTAGGGCCAGAAATCAACCCCATTTCATAAGTACCACTAAACGAGACATGGGGAAGAGGAAGTGTTCACCTAGAGCAATGTAGCAGGTTTTTAGATTGTGTCACCAAGAGAAAGGAGGTCCACTAAGCCAGGGCTTGCTGTTCTTATTCTGTGCTTCCCGTTGGGAGAGCCCCAGAGTTGCAGATGCTGTGTCTGTCCTGTCCAAACAGGACACTGCATCTTCCTTGGCACTTATTTCTTTAGTGGGGATGGAGGTGAGAAGCGTTACATTTGCGTTCTTCCAGAAGAACTTAAGCCTGAAAACCTCAGAAATGTCTGGAAAGTTAAGATATAAAGTAATGTAAAGCATAGGATAATATGTGGCAAAGCAGTATATTGTCTTGGGTAAGTTGAATGTATGGTCACTTAGGGACTAGTCGTGTGAAAGTCGTGTCTTAGCCTGTCTTTATTTCTTCTTATCCATGAGCTGACCACACACTGCTTCTCATACTCCATGATACGTGTCCTTGTCTTGCGTAGTGCACACATCTTCATTGGGTAGTATAAACCGTATTCTTTTTTTTCTTTTTTTTTTTTTTAAAGATTTTATTTATTTATTTGACACAGAGAGAAAGATTATAAGTAGGCAGAGAGGCAGGCAGAGAGAGAGAGGAGGAACCAGGCTCCCCGCTGAGGAGAGAGCCCGATGCGGGCCTCGGTCCCAGGACGCTGAGATCATGACCTGAGCCGAAAGCAGAGGCTTTAACCCCCTAAGCCACCCAGGCGCCCTATAAACCGTATTCTTGACTATGCTCTACATGGTTGAGAATTCTTACTTCTCTGAAAGGAAAGCCCTTGAAAATGATCGCAGAGACGGCACATCGTGCCCACTGCAGCTGGCTTCCTGTGCAGGCCAGTTGCATTGATCAGAGTGCTGCTTCACAAGTGGCTGAGACTTTCCTCACAGGTACCCCTCCAGGCTTTGTAATTTTCCAGACCAGATCGCCCAGCTGATGGAAGTGTTTTCATGATAGTCTTGCACCAGATGTTTACTCTGTATGCACTAGCCTCACAGATGCTGCCCAACCTCGTTAGGGTCTCCAAATCCCTTGTAGATGGACTCCACCACTCGTGTGAGTCATGAATGCTCTGTCACCATAATTAGAGCTACTAAAAGGAAGGACAGGGGTGATGTGGACTGTATTCAAAGCAGGTGTTCAGTGTTGACAGGGAAGAGCAAATGTTTTATCTTTGCTGCTGAATTTTTAGAAAGCTAGAAATGAAAAATGAGATCCAGGGGAGAGGAGAAAGGGTGCACCCTAAGCTTGCTACATATATTCAGTATCCAGGTTAGGCAAAAATATTATACTAAAAAGATAAAAGAATTTGGTTAGAGTAGACTTCTGACTTTTCATTTGGATGATATTTTGCTGACTGCTATTTTTTACAATGCCCTCTATAAGATTTTTTTTAATCTCAAAAGAATGAGGCATTATGTTTAACTTGTAATCTTTGGAACATATACATGGTTTTTAAGGTTATTTCTTAAAAGGTAAGTTGGTGTTGGATTCTCCTGTAATCATTCATAAATATTTATTGATAGTCTACGTAATGCTGAACATGGTGTTGAATGCTGGAAGTGTGTATCATCCCACAAGAAATTGATTCCCTGGTTCCTGGAAAATTTAACAGATAAAGTGAATAATCCCTCAAGTAAGTAGTTATAAATCCTGATAAGTGCTATAAAAGTAAAGTACTGGATATATAACAGGGACCTAACTTCAATAAAGCAGTGTCTGGAGATGTGTCATTTAAATTACGACCCCAGAGATGAGGGAAGGATGGAATCAGGAGAGCACCCAGGCCACTGTGGGATCAGCACGTATAGAGGCCCTGGAATAGGATGACCTTGAAACTCACGTGGGACTAAAAGAAAGTAAGTGTGTGGAGCCATATTGAGCAAAAGGAGACTAGTGAGGGCCAAGGTAGAGGTGATGGGAGCCAGTCAGTCCGATCGGGGCGACCTTGCAGGAGCCAACAATAGTGATAGCGTGTCCTGAGGGCCTCTGCTGCGTCGGGCACTGTTCTGGAGGCTTTACATGCATTGATCCATTGGCCTCACAGGTAAGAGGCTGTGTGTACCTTGCCCAAGGTTATGAAGTAGAGTAGCCAGGGTTTGACCGCAGACAGTTTGGCTTTAGAATCCATACTCTTAAATACCTCATTATGTTTTTATGTGGAGAAACACGATGAACCATTAAAGAATTTTCAAAGAAGATAAGCTATATCAGGTTTGTTTTGTTTTATAAAGATATATGAATATATATTTACATTATATATAACACAAATTTATACATATACAGGTATACACACAGTCATGCGTACACAGTGCAGTGTGGAAAATGGGTTGAAGGTCAGGAGTGAAAGTTGGGAAATCAGGCAGGCCTTGGCTCCTGTGTGCTTGTTTGCCCCCCTCTGGCTTCACCACACTAGCTGCATCCACTGAGACAAACAATGGGAAAAACCTTTAAGTGTACGAGTGGGATGGCGAGGGGGTTTCTGAAATCGCTGTGAGTGCAGAGCCGGACGGTGACGTGGTACACCCAGCAGGGGTGTGGGGCTCAGGGCTTGCACCTTGTCTTCCGTGCAATGCTTCGTTCCCCAGGTTTGACACAAACGTACACGTGGGTCGATGGGACATATTCGTTGTATCACTTGACCCTGCTTGTCCTGTAGATTAATTTGGAAGCTGTTGACATCTATAGAACAGTCATTTTTGGCCTTATCTAGAAGCACAGCTCTCTGCTTATTTTAAGCTCATTTGAATAATTTTGAAGACTACCCTGGAGGATGCACTTCCTGTCACCCCTCTCAGAAATAGATGGTTTCTAAGGGTTTTTTTTTTTTAATTTTATTTATTTATTTGACAGAGAGAGAGAGAGAGAGAGAGACTACAAGTAGGCAGAGAGGCAGGCAGAGAGAGAGGAGGAAGCAGGCTCCCCGCCGAGCAGAGAGGCCGATGGAGGGCTCGATCCCAGGACCCTGAGATCATGACCTGAGCTGAAGGCAGAGGCTTTAACCCACTGAGCCACCCAGGCGCCCAGGGGTTGTCATTTTATAAGCACCACACTTCCTTTAAGATACCACAACATCCAGGAAAACAGTGATCCTAACACTGGGCAGGCAAGAGAAGGCAGGTCTCAGACCTGAGGCCCCATTTGGATTCGGAGAGCTCGAACACAAGTAGATGCAAGACACGGAAGTGTGAGCGGCCTTGCGGTGGCGGTGCTGGGGGCTCAGACAGCTGTCCTTCTGGAAGAGCGAGGGCAGGTAGAAAAGGAACTGTTTGGGGTACAGAAATAGTTAAGCAAGGGCAAAGGAAACCCTTACCCTTTGGGCTTCTGAACAGGAAGTACTTGCTTGTAACTATCCAGTTCTTGGGAAAGATGAGAACCCTTTTTTCAGTGGCAGAATTGGAATGTTTGACAGTTTGTTGTTGTTGTTTTAATAAATATTGAGAAATTATAAAAAAATCTTTATAAAATATGTGTTTGGTATAAAATTTAACATCATGAATTCCTGCGTGCTACCACAAGTTTGAGATTACATGCGGTGTGCCCTCCCTGATCCAGTTCCTTGTCCTCTCCGCTTAGAGATAACCTGTCCTGAATACTGTGTTATAATCCCTTCCTTTTCTTCATGTTTTTGCCTCAGATATTTGTATCCTTCCACAATAGATTGTTTGCTTTTACATGTTTTTGAATTTCATGGAAATGGAATCACGGAGGAAGAATAGATTTCTGCACCTTTGTTCTTTTCACTCACCTTTATCCTAAGATTCAACCATGTGGCGTAGTTCTACACTATTTCACAGCATTGTAGAAATATAATACATTTTACTTCGCTTTTCTGCTGTTGATGGACATTTCAGTTTGTTTCCGATTTTTTGCTTTTTGTTTTTGTTTTTGCTTCGCTATTGCAAACGGTTATCTGAATGTTCCTGTACATGTCTCCTGGTGCATGTATAAAGGTAATTCTTTAGGGGGATACCTAAGAATACAATTCCTGGGTTACAGGCATGCATATCTTCTACTTTACTAAATGAAGGCAGTTATTTCCAGATGTATATGAGTTCCAGTAATTTCACGTCCTTGCCAACACTTGATAGAATCACATATTAAATGTTTGCCAGTATTGTGAGTTTGAAGTATCTCAGAGTAGTTTTAATTTGTATTTCCCTGATTACTGTGGATATTGGACATCTTATAATGCATTTATTGGCTATGTTTCCTCTTCTGTGAAGGATTTATGTAAATCTTCTGCTCATTCTTCAATTGAATTTTCTTTTTGATTTGTAAAAATTCTAGGTGCTCTTATTTTAAATATTGTGTGTTGCAAATACCTTCTTCTGATTTGTGGCTTACCTTTTTGTTCTTTATGGTAGAATTAGCATTTTCTTAATTTTGACGTAGTTAAATTTATTAATCTTTATGATTTGAGTCTGTATTATCTAAGGAATCTTGTTTCATGGTTGTAAAGGTAGTCCCTTCTATTTGTCTTTTAAGAGTTTTAGAATTTTGCTTTTCACATTTTAAGTCTTCAGTCTCTTAGAATTGGTTTATTGTGTCTGGTGTGAGGTAGAGGACCAGTTTTATTTTTGTGTGTGTATAACCAAGTGTCCCAATAGCATCTTTTGAGAAATCCAGCCTTTCTTTCACTAATTTGTATTCCCAGATATGTCAAAAATGAAATTTCCAGAAATGTTTGGATCTACATCTGGGCTCTTTTTTGTTCCATTGGTCTGTTCGTCTGCCCTGTGTCGTCGGTACCTTACTGTCTAGCGTTAGATTAATTGTTGATATTTGGTGTGGCACTTCCCCACCCAGTTCTTCTTTTTCAAGAATATGTTGGTTATTGGCCCCTTGCTGTCATTAAGAGTTTTGAGAATGTCTTGCTCCACAAACTACCCAGTTGGGATTTTAAATGAAATTGCATTACATTGCACCTCTAGATTCTGTCCACTGAGTTTTGGTCTCTCCTTATTCCTCCCTTTCCTACTTGGACAGTCTCTCCAAGTCACATTATGAAATACTTCTCCACACTATTTCCTGCATCCCAAGTTGCAGCCTTCCCTTGAGAGAGTACAGAATAGATTTCAAAACCTTTGTCTTCTATGTTATGTCTTTGGGGTAAACTTTGTTTGAAAAATTCAACCATAAGAATTTGGGGCTACTGTTCAATTTGCTGCTTCCAGAAAGGAAACTCTGGCTCTGGGATTCTGCATTGGCTGCATTTCAGAGCCTAGTTCTGTGGAGTTGGAAGCCTTGCCTGTGTGGCTTTAATGTCTTTATGGTGCGGTGCTGCACAAGCTAATGGGAGCTCGTGAATGCTTAGTATTAGTAATGCCCAAATGCGGGAAGTATGTCTTGGCTTGGAATGAGAGAGGTTCCTGGGAAGTTTTCTTGGCGCTCTTTTCTCCTTAAGGTTTATACAGGACGAAGCAGCAATTCGTGTGTGTGTGTGTGTGTGTGTGTGTGTGTGTCTTAACTCAAGGATAATTTTTTTTTAAAGATTTATTTATTTATTTATTTATTTATTTGACACAGAGAGAGAGATTACAAGTAGGCAGAGAGGCAGGCAGAGAGAGAGGGAGAGGAGGAAGCAGGCTCCCCGCTGAGCAGAGAGCCCGATGCGGGCCTCGATCCCAGGATCGCTGAGATCATGACCTGAGCCGAAAGCAGAGGCTTTAACCCGCTGAGCCACCTAGGCGCCCTCAAGGATAGTTTTTAAGGAGAGATTAGTTACCCACAGTATCACAACTTTTCTTAAATACACTGGTATTTTGACCGGTTGGAACAGAAGTGCACAATTAAATTCATGAAAATTCTTTTCCTTATCTGCTTGGAAGCCTGGAAACTGGTTCTCCTTTGCATTTCTTTTGACTCCTTTAAGCCCAGGGTGGGGTGGCTGGTGGGGCATAAGAGTCTTCCCTTCAGCAGATAAAAGCTCACCAGGTAGCTAGGCCTTCTTAGGCCTGGGGTTTGTTTTTTGTATTGTGTTGTTTTGTTGTGACACCAGGAACCGGAAGTATGACAGTATCTGATATTCTTAAAGGTCCTTTTGGCACCCAGGGAATTCCTGTATTTCCTTTGTGAATTAACATAAAGCAGGATTTAAAACTCTGCAATAGCCTACCCCACTATTATTCAGTCTTTAGGGATTAGACCAGTTCTTCCTTGGTTTGTGACTTATCAGGGGCTGTGCTTTACTCAAGACTTCCTAAGTAGACCTGACCCTCTATCCAGGCAAAGGGCAAGGAGGCAGGAGACAGCCAGAGACTGGAAGGAGGGGCTATGAGGTATCTTTAAAGACATTAATAGTCAACTTAGTCATTATGCTGTGGCAGGTATTGGTATTATTCATTGAACTGTTAATTTATATGTGTAATCCATTTTGATTTGATTTTAGATAGTGAACATGTTAAATTTTAAAATGCAATTAGAACAGTTCAGAGACCGTGTTCTCCGCCTGTGCTTCTTCTAAAGAGCAACATGGGTCCAAGGCCACACTTGACTTAGTCTTGCTAAGAATTCCAGGAACGGAAGATGGGAGGAGCCAATATCCCAGTGGCTGGCAGAGATAGCTTTGCAGAACTCCTCTCAGGCAGGCAGGCCCTGGAGGAGAATGTGTGCAAGAGGGACTGATTTGTCTGAGACTGCTTTGGGTTCGCTTTTAAATTGTTGTTGAAGTGATCATGGTCATTTCATTGGTTGAGAAATAACACCCGCGATTGGCACGTTGGTAGCCAGTTGTCGCACCTCTGTTTTGCGGGAGCACTCATCACTTTCGCTTCTCAGTTCTACCCACAGGAGGGAGACGTAGTTTAGCTGGGACTTCTTAGAATTAAAGTCATGAGACTAAAAACATGTAGCTTGACCTCTTTATTAGCAATCTGGAATTACTTTCTGGAACAGTTGAATTAGAGCGTACAGAACAGAACTATGCTGCTTCCTGTGGCCAGAAGGAGCATAGGAAACACCTCCAAGGCATCTGGCTGTGGTGTCCGAGCCTTTGATCCAGATCATATGTGACAAGAATTTTTAAGTGCTACTCATCAGACCAATTTTGCTCTTATCTGGGGTTAGTATACAACCTCTTATCTCTGCTCTTGCCTTAAGCAGCTAACACTTACCTCTTGATTTGCTGCCATATGTGAGTTACTGTTGAAATGATTGCTTGAGTTCCCAGGGGAGGATCCCTGCTCTTCATATTAACACGGTGTCGGGATGTAGGTGCTTCTAGTACCCAGTGCATCCAGAGCAGCACATTAATTTTCTGGACACGTCAGCACAATCACTGTCAGGAAAGCCTTACAAATGTCCAGTCCAGGCTCACACCATCTCCTGGCTACACAATGCAGAGGGCAGAGGGACAACCACACAGTGGACTAGACTCTAGAACCCAGATCCCTTGAGTCACTGGGCTCAGGATGTTTTGCGGTGATTTCAGTGATTTATACAATATTTTTTCCACCCTCAGCTCAGCATCTGAAATGCAGATTCTCTATAGCTTAAACTCCTCAGGAATCTTCTGCATTTTCTTTCTGCTTAAAGAGTTTGTGTTGTAAGCCAGTAAATTTCAGTCTGGAGTTTGTGACACTCTGGTATGTTCCACATTGTCCTAAGAGAATATTTTTAAAGTTCAGTAATAGAGTTCATTGTAATTAGGTATAATTTTTAACATAAGTAGATGTTCTTTGATGCTTTTTAAAAGTAGATTTATGGTGTCATGAAATTAAATAATGAGATGTTGCAGATCGCCCTGGCTGGACCTTTCCAATCTGTTCATCAAAGCTAATTCGATATCGAAGTGTAGGGATAGCTGGTAAACCCCAGGGTAGCCTGCTAAAGATTAGCAGGTACATGTCTTGGTCTCATTCTCATTCCTGCTGAAGGGCTTAATGATACTACTATCCGTTCTGATTATCTTGCTGATTACCTTAAGAGTGGAAGCTGAGGCTAGGCCGAGAAGAGGACTTCTTAAGTTGTCTCAGTGAGGCCATTAGATAGGTGTATGTTGTCCTGATGGTTCTGTTTGGGGTTCTTCTGGAGAATGCTGACCTCTTTGAACTGTGCTGTCTTCGTCCTGTGAATTTGCCCCAGACACCATTATCACTCACGGTGCCTGGCATTCCCTTGTTCTCTTGACTGTGTGAAGTGTCTGTAGACATGACAGAGGAAGTCAGTTACAGAGACTACTATTCTTTGAGAGATTTTTTTTTTTAATTCAGTTAATTAAAATGGTTCTTTAAGTTGAACTTAGTTTTGAGTTTCTAGTCCTTTTCCCAAATGGAAGCAGAATAAAAAAAATATTGTCATTTATCGAGCACATGTGCCAGGCCCCTATTAAATACTTTGATCCTACCCACAACCCTGTAAACCATCCCTAGTTTACACAGGAGGAACTAGGGTCTCAGAGAGGTTAGTTAACTTTCCTGTGGACACATAGCTAGCAGGGAGAGGACTGGAAAGAACTCAGCATAGGAAGAGGGGTGCAGGCAGGAAAAGTCCTACGTTCATAAAACGTGTTGCTGCGTGTTGCCCTCCTGGACTGCAGAGGTGGATCCTGGCTCATTGCGGTGTTTCAGTTTGTGCTGAACATAGGTTAATGGGTACAGATGAGAAGCAGTTATTTGTAGCAGAAGATTCTTGTAGCGGACCTGGGACGTTAGGTCTCCTTTGGCCACCCTGCTCCTGGCATTGCCAAGGCTTAGCTGTGAGCTTGTGACTCCCAGGGATGGATGTTGCCAACCCAGAAATCCAGCCAGTTCACCTCTGAGGCCAGTGTAAGCATTTGGACTGTTCAGATCCTTGTTTCTTCTTAAATATAATTGTGTTCTTTTCACCCAGCTCAGCCCAATTCTGCTTTTTGAGTCAGACTTTTAAAATATTTAATGCATTTGCTATTTCTAGAAACACTGGGTTGGTTTGCTTTCTCCCACTTGGGACTTTGTGCTTGATTGGTGACTGGGACGCAGCCATTTTCCCGGCGGGCAGAAGAGGCAGTGCCGCAGCCAGCCGCCGCCACTGTGGCCTTTCGGTTTGTTCCGTGGTCAGACACCAGGGAGTCGTGACCACCAGCGTGCACGGATCGGTTACAGTACACCAGCCACTGGACTGGCGTGTCACGTGCATCCGCTCTGCTTGCTGTCACAATTCAGTGAGTGGGTGCTGTTATTTTTCTCTGTTTTTAAAATGAAGAAACAGAGGCCCAGAGGGGTTAGGACCAAGGGGTGCAGCTGTGGCTGCCATTCTCAGGATGAGTTCTGTGGTTCAGGTGAGGAACTCCAGATGAGAAAGGCTAGACAGCCAGTAATCGTTCATCATTTCCCTCCCCTTTTTTCTTCAACAGCTTGCTCTCCCTCCCCCACCGAGAGAGAGAGAGAGAGAGAGACACGCGCGCGCGCACACACACACACACACACACATTTACCATTTGACCAAAATTACCAAGCCAAGGCCTAAGATGGAAAGTGAATTTTTTCATCCATGTGGTGGGCGCTTTGTGTGCCACCCAGTTCTGCTGACATTGGGATCCTTGCGGGTGCAGAGGTGGACCTAGGATCATCACGGCCAAGCTGGCGGAAGCGTAGGCACTGTCCTGGGCCAGGGATTGCCACCCCGGGCTCTTCAGGCCACAGCCCCGCAGGCTGTCCTTTCTTGGTTTTGTTTTCTGAAGAGTCTATCAGGACTTCTGATTCGAAAGCATAATCCCAGGGCCTTTTGGTATCTGCCTTGCAAGCAGCCTGTGTGTGCCAGCGCCCTAAGGGAGTGTGGTACTCGTTTGCTCCTGAGATGGAGTTTGGGGCCTTTTTTCACTAACTGAGAGGACAGTTTAACTCGAACCATCTTCTTCAGTGTATTTAAGACAGGCCCGAAACATTCTCACATTGTGAAGCAAGGAAACAGCCAACCTTTAAAAAATGGAAGTCAAAATTTTAGTGTCCGTCAGAATGTTCCATTGGACCATAGTACAGGTATGATTGGATACCTTTGGTTAATTCAAATTAAGACTGTGCTCCTGGACCAGTGTCAGGCCAGGGCTTGTGTGGCTCCTCATGTGAGGGATTGTGGTCCAGGGATTCAGGGTACACACCTCGGTGTGCAACAGAGAGCAGCAGCGCCTGTGAGACACTTACTCTCATTTCACATGTGCACATACCTTGGGACAGGAAAATAAGTTTCATTTTTGAGTTACCCTAACAAACTCAGTGGATTGAGGAACTCTTTTGAGTTTGTGGTTTGTCTTTGTTACTTTAATATACAAAGTTGTGTAGAAATCCTTAATAATCTTGAGTTTAAATCCTTATAACTAGTTTCCCATCTGCTCATGTTTATCTCAAGTTTGAAAACCTTCACTGAAAGATTACCAAATTTCTCATTTCTAAAATTGAGAGTATGTAATATTTATGAATATTGATGACTTTTTTGTCTTGTATCTTCCTTGTTAAAACATAACTCACGTGTGTATAGTCTGATATAACTCCGTACAAATCAGTGAGCATTTATTGAGCACCTGTTTCGTTCCAGCCACTGTGCTAATTATTTCTGGGGATACAGATTGTGGAGTGAGCACATTCCTATTCACATGTAGTTTAGAGACCAGCTGGGGAAGGAGAAGTAGGGGATCAAGTAATAGGTGTAAGTTCCGATTCTCCCAGATTCAGTGATGTAGGAGTCATAAAAGGGTCACAGCTAAGCAAGAGAGAGATGGTATTCATGGAAAGAGACTCGTGAGAAACTCGCTCCCTGGGGTCAGCAAAGATCGTGTGTATGGGGTAGCTTATAGACTGGGTGCCCAAAAAGATGGCGAGGATTACAGTGGATGGAGCTGGTGGGGAAAGCTGGCAGGAGCCAGAGGAGAGGCGTCCCAAGAGCCTGCACCGGGCCAGAAGGCAGTGCACCCGGGAGAGCCTCCAGTCCCCTTTTCTGAGGATAAATGCTGTAGGAGGGAGAACCTGCCAAGGTCCTGGCAGATGGCAGAGCAGCTTTTTCAGGAGCAGGCCCCCGAGGGACATCTCTTTGGAAATTCTGTCCTGTGCCCTGACGTGGGCTTCTCTGTCAGCACGGGAGGGCTCCTTGGGCACAGGCCCAAGTCTGAAGTCACCTCACAGAGGAACCTCTACTACCTTCTGTGTTCTCCTTCACTGCAAACGGTTTTGGCTTCTTTGGGGAAGTAAAGCAGAACAGGATAAAGGCCAGTTTCTGAGGCTTCCTGCACGTGGAAACTCAAGCTTTTTAAAGCTCTTGAATTAATGAAAGGTTTGTTGACTTTTAGAGTTGTTTCTGGGATCTCAGGTTTGAGTACTGAGAATGCAGAGCTCATCCGTCCACGTCCCTCCCTTTGTGCAGCTTTTTGTTAGAGATGGCTGACGTTCGTGGGTGATCTTTTAAGGACACATGGGGCACACAGGGAAAGATCTTTTCCTAGAGCAGGCTAGGAACACCTTGAGGTCTCAAACCAACTCAGCATTAACTCAGGGGTGGTTAAGGTACCTCCTGGGGGGAGCTTCACCTTTACCTCTTCCTGCCGTACGTACCACATGTTGGTCTGGGGGAGAAGCGGGTGGATAGAGTGGGATGAGCAAGGTCCCATGATGACGACATTGGTTTGTCAGGAACAAGAGTTACCAGGTTTTTGTTTGTTTGTTTGTTTGTTTGTTTTTTTGAGTTACCAGGATTTTGATACGAACGCAGGGCATGCTGATCAGAATTTTGTGCCCTGCTGCGCTGGAGGAAAGTGGTCTGCGGTCCCAGTCAGCCCTGGAGAGCCTTCCCTGCCACATAGTTTGTTTCAGAGATCTAGGGTGGCTCAGTGGGTTAAAGCCTCTGCCTTCGGCCTCAGGTCATGATCCCAGGGTCCTGGGATCGAGGCCCACATCGGGCTCTCTGCTCGGCAGGAAGCCTGCTTACTCCTCTCTCTCTGCCTGCCTCTCTGCCTACTTGTGATCTCTCTCTCTCTGTCAAATAAATAAATAAAATCTTTAAAAAAAAAAAAAAGATCTAGATCCATCTAGCTTTTCCAAGCTGTGTGTTAAATGGAAACTCCCAGCTCTCCTCCGGGTAACCAGCCCTACAGGGGTAGCAGAACCTTCCCCAGTTCTGTTTGGGGTGAGGGTGCCGCCGCAGGAGCAGCTTCCCCAAGCAATTAAGGAAGGAGTTAAGGAAGGAGTTCCCGGAAAGCAACCGTCCGTTCCACACAGGCTCCACACTCATACCAGCCCGTGTGGGGTGCCAGCCACACAGTCCCCGGGTCTCCTGGGCTGGGGGCTGGCAGGGACAGCTGGCCTCAGACAAGAATCCTTGACGAGACCTAGATAGCAGCCCGGAGGAGCCCACCCTCTGCGCCCACAGCACATGCTGTGATGAGGGAATCTGCACGTGGTTTTCATAGACTACAACCCAGACCCCTGGTGGCTCCCATCGTGTGTGTTTTCTAGACAACTGCAGTGTGTGTGTTGGTGTGAGTAACCCAGAACCATTTCCTGAAGACCCTCAGGACCACCAAGCTGCTGTGGTCATAGTGCCTCACATACAGTTGCTCGTTCCTGAAATAGAGGCTGCTTGATTTTCCATCCATCTGATCATAGCTTCGTGGGGATTACCATGCTGGGGGTAGCCCAAGCCTGATGGAGCGTGGCTCTCTCCTATGGGAACTGACCAGAAGAATTCAGTGGTTTAAATACAAGTGTGGGGAAATTCTTCCTTTGTGTTCTTCTGATACCTGACTGTCCCATCTTCCGGTCCTCTTCCTTTGCACTGAGCTCCTCCAGGTGAGCCAGTTGTCTTATATCCAAGGCATCTGTGAGGTGTCATGGAGGTGGGCTGCTCCTCCTGGGCCATGGTGAAGCCAGTGTGAGGAAACCTGTGTGGAAATCTGCTGCCCAGAGCAGCTAGGATCTGCCAGGACACTCAGTCCCCACCTGGAGGGGCCTAAGTGCCTATATGGTAGCCAGTTATTTTTACCACCTGCCCACACTGCTGCTCCTCTTTGGCACCTGTTCTTTTCCCCCAAACAAACCCTGCTGTGCACAGCCCCCCCCCCCAATCAGCTTTGTAAGTCCTTCTCTCTAAGCCTGGAGGAGTTATCTGGTGGGCGTCACCTCCCCTGCACCTCCTTCCCTGCAGCTCTCCGTGAAGCCCTGTCCTTAGGCTCCTGTGTTTGTCTGCTGGGACTGCACTAACAATGTACCCCAGACCGGGGGCCTTAAGCAGTAGAAATTTATTCTTTCACGGTTCTGGGGGCTAAAAGTCCGAGGTGCTGGGGCTTAGGACTTTGAACATAAGATTTGAGGGGAGGGGAGAGACACACAACTCAGCCCTTAACGGTTTCTGTGAAGGCACCTGCTGCCCCCTCACCCTCCTTCCTGGATTTCTTTCCTGCTAAAAGCCACTATGAAACAACTGCTAGCCATGTGTGTTGAGACCTGAGCACAGATTTGGTTTTTGCAAGGTTGTTTGGATTTTTCTTTTCTTTTTTTTTTTAAAGATTTTATTTATTTATTTGACAGAGAGAGAGATTACAAGTAGGCAGAGAGGCAGGGGGAAGCAGGCTCCCCGCCGAGCAGGGAACCCAATGCGGGCCTCGATCCCAGGACCCTGAGATCACGACCTGAGCCAAAGGCAGAGGCTTCAACCCACTGAGCCACCCAGGCGCCCTGTTTGGATTTTTCTAAGATCTTTGCCTTAAGTTGAATCCAAAAATCTGGGAAAAGAGAGGATCATTTTTCATGTCTGCATCTAAGGAGGGTGTGGAATTGCAACTGTGTCTGTGCCTCGAAGGGTAATCTTTGCTTCTGCTCTTTTTGTTAAACAAATGAGATACAATGACAAAATTAAATACCCCTTTCCCTCCTTTCTTTGAAATGAGGAAGCCTGTCCTTTATTTTAAAATTCAACTTGCAGAAATGGATTGTACTTGTTAATTTGCTATGCGTCCATAAAAACCATAAAATAGAAGAAGCAATGTTGCTGGAGTAGCTGTTCTCATTTCCTGGCAGTCATTACATGCTCCCAATACAAAAACATTTTTCTCCTAACTGTCCTTTCTGAGCTCAAAAATGGATTTCCCTACAGCCCCTGTCATTCAGTTATCACCTCGGAAATGCATAGAGATATAACTGATGATCCCTTTAAAACGTCCTGCAGCATGCCACCCTCTCTCATCCTTCATCTTTTGTCCTGTTCCCGTCATTAAATGTTACATGGCCAATGTATATTTTATAGGGTGACCCTGACGGTGCCACTTTGATACTGTGCAGGGATAATAAGATTGCACATATAATGAAAGGCCGATAAATAGAAAAATGTTTACGAGATGGAGAATAGCGCTTTTAACAGTTTTATGGCTTTCTCTTTTCCTCTCTTCTCTTCTCCCCGTTTGCTGGTAGAATTGTGGTTTTGTTACAGGAACAAGAAAACATTAAGAAGGGTGATGTGGTAATAGAACCGACGGCGGTGAAATCCCACTTGCCCTGTTGCTGAACTCCAATAAAATGAATTCAGGAAATAACGAAGTATTCAGCTTATAGGAAAGAAAACTGATTTCAGCGAACGAATTCTTGGGAGTTTGGGAGGCCCCTCCAGAGAATACGAGATTCCTGGTGTTGGCATAATTGTACTTGAGATGTTAAGTCTTCAGCGGCTCAGTAAAACCAGAGACAAAGGCCCCTGCCTGAGTGGGCCCTCATTTCTGGGTCTCAAGTTAAGTGACGGCCAGTCTTGACTGCCCAGGCTTCTGGGCCACAGGCGGGTGCAGGCCCCACGCGGGGTGGGGGCCCTTTGTTCCAGGCTGGGCTCTAGACTGCTTTGTGATGGCCGTGACCTCTGTCTTCAAACAAGTCATTTCCAGATCTCTTGTTTATTTTGTATTGTGATTGTTATTTTTGGTTAAATGGAAGAATCGTCTGTGTGTTGCCCGATTGGTAGGTTTTTTAGTAGAGCTGCTTGAAGAGGAGGTAATAGGAAGAGGTGCAGGAGATCCACCCAGTGGCCCTTGAGTCATCTCCATAGTTTGCGCACACTTCAAAGCCACCATTTTAAATAGATGCTTCCTGCTAGGTAATTTGGAAGGATGCACTGTAGCATGTTCAGAAGTCATTTATTGAGGGAGCCTACCTGATCAAACTCTCAGGTCAAGAGGCCTGTGAAGCTCACTTGCATGGCAAATCTCTTTGGCATATGTAGCCTAGAGCCAAAAGTGGGCAAGAGGACTTTGCCCGTAGCGTAAGCCATAGGATGGCTTAAGGCATGGTGAGCAGGTTGTGAGGGGTTGCTTGTGGGCTCCCAGGGTCTGTCCGATACAGTCCTTGGAGTTTGTTCTTGGTACAGAAAGAAGGGCAATTATTGTCTAGGCTTGTGTGTAATTCTAATTGTGCACTTGGGTCTACCAAATGTGTTTCTGAACCTGGTACCCCTGCTTTGGCCAGGTGTGGCTCTGTAATTCTTAGGTGCAATATGGGGGGCTGGCTCCACCCTGAGGTGGGAAGGCTGGCCACCCATTGTTGTCAGGGATGCATAGTGCCCCTTTTTGCTTCTCTGCCTATTCAAGGTCCATGGAAGAGGTTTAAGATACTTTGTAGATGAAAGATAACCCAAATTTGAGCCTCTGGCTTTTAAAAAAAAATAAGTGTGTGTGTATTTTTTCCCCCCTCAGTTCATAGCAGGATGGTTAAGAGCATAGGACTCTGGAACCAGACTCTTCAGGGCTACCCCTTGAAGCTGTGTGAGCTTGGACACATGACTTTGTCTCCCTGTGCCTCTATGTCTCATTGTAAAGCAAGGATAATGAAGATATTTATCTACTTAGGGTATCTATGAAGATTAAATCTATTAAGTTATGGAGGACACTTATTTATAGTGCTTAGCTCTCATTGTTGTAGATTCACAGCCCAGTGAAAGGTGATTGTTGGTCTGTAGGTCTGCTAAAGGAGGAAGTGGATTCTTCAGCCCCACCCCTCCTGTCAGCCTCTGACACCCATCTTCAGACCACTGTTTCCACACGCCACACACACACTGGTCCCTGGAAAAGGAAACAAAAATAAGACCAGTGTAGTAATTTTTCTTAACACTAGATATCAAATTAAGGAGCTCTTGTTTGGGTGTTGTCTGTCTTCATTTTTAGAGATAAAATGTTTCTTTTATGAAATAATGGTGAGATCAGGAAGCAGTTATTTGTCTTTTTTTGGAAGATTTCGTTTATTTCAGAGAGAGTGTGCACTCACAAGTGGGGGAGAGGAATAGAGGGAGAGGGAGAATCAAACTCCCCACTGAGCCAGGAGCCCAGTGTGGGACTCAGTTCCAGGACCCCAGGATCATGACCTGGTGAAGGCGGATGCTTAACTACCTGAGCGATCCAGGTGCCTCCAGGAAGCAGTTATTTTTAATGATCTTACTTGGGAACAAAGTCATTAGTCTGCTATCTCTCAGAAGTTAATTTTTTAGAATTTCAGGTGAGTTTTAATGCTCAAGAAATACCCATTCCATCAAATGTTTACTCATTATATTCAAAATACTGTCTTAGACCTCCGGGGTTCTTGCAGAAGTAGACACAGTCTTTTGGGGATGTTGGACAGGTTCGTTCATGGTTATGGTCCAAAGGGGAGCCTGGGTGTAACAGGAAAGAGGCAAGTGCAGAAAATGTAGATGTGCGACATCGTGATGACCTCAGCGGGTAGAGGAGAGGGGTAAGTAAGACTTCAAGGAGAACATGGCGTCTGTGGTGACCTGAGCGCCCAGAGTGGTGAGGACTCAGGTCCGGACACTGAGGAGACAGTGGTGAGAGGTTTTCGGGGCTGTAGCCCGCAAACAGAAGGGAAGCACTGAGGGACAGCAAACTAGCTGTCGTGTTTGGCATAAGCCAAGGGCTGTGAGAGGTGGGGAAATGCAGTAGACGGGTCTTCTTAGGACAGAGGGAAAGTCCTGGGAGAGACAGCAAAGCAACTGGGACTTTGTTTTGTTGGCCTTGAGGAGGCTTCATTGATTTGGAGAGGGAAGTGACAAGATCAGAGCTGGGCTTTGGGAAGACGTGAGCATGTCTCTGTGGGAGAGGACAGGCCAGCCTAGGGACCTTAAGTCTGGACATGGGAGTAGCGGTGTAAGATCAGAGGTAGAATTCACAGAGTGGCTGAATCAACAACAAAAGCAACATAGAGTTTAGGAAATCTCATTACAATTTTGGCAAAAAACAAAACAACCACAAGAAACAAAAACCCCCACAAAAAACACTTTTCGTTCCTCCGCAGTGTATAAATAATGGTAATCATTATTTTTTAAAAAAATTATTTAACCTCTCAACTAGGATTTTGTTTTTAAGGTTGATTTATTTGAGAGAGAGAGAATGTGAGTTGGGGGGGCGCAGAGGGAGAGAGAATCCCAAGCAGGCTCCCGACCAAGTATGGAGCCCGACACAGGGCTTGATCTCATGACTTGAGCCGAAACCAAGAGTCGAATGCGCAACCTACTGAGCCACCCAGGCACCCGTCAACTAGGATTTTTTAAAGAGATGTTGGGGAGTGCCAGGTGCTGGAACATCTCTATGAACGTGTTAACGTGGCCTCTTCTTACAGCCTGTTAAACCCAGGAAACCTTCACACACTTCCCAAGTCATCTTTTTCCTCCCTTTCCCTTACCTTTCTCCAGAAGAGGAGCTGGAGGTGGGGAGGTTGCCTTGCCTGGAAACAGGCGGCCGCCTCACCCTCGGGCTTCCTCTCGTGGGGCACGTTAGATGGGTGCCTTTGCAGCCTCTTGGACGCAGAAGGCAGTGATTCTGCCGCACGCCTTCAAGCAGATCATCATTCTGTCAGATGCACTCTGAGACCACAGAGTTGGTATTTAACGATTAGCAGCAGAGCCGGCTGACAGTGTCAGGGCTCCTTCAGGGATTAGGGGATTCGGTTGGTTAACAAAAGAAGGAGCCCAGGAGAGCACTGCTTTAATTACCAGAGTCGAAGCTGGAAGACAACCAGTTGCCTGCTGGAAAAAGATCTGTAAAGGTGGCTGTTCCTAAACATAGCTGATGGTTCTACCCAGTGCCCAGCTTCTCACCTCAGATGTTCGGAACAGTTGTTAGCTCCAGCCCTCGAATCCTCAGGGAGTGGAAGGAAAGAATGACTTGCATGGGAATCTGTGCCAGGAAATTTTACTGACTTGCTTCACTACCCCTGAGTTAGTAGTTTTTGCCAAGAAACGCAGCTGTAATTCCCAGGCAGGGGTGGTCGTGGATGTCAGGGGGCCAAGCTCAGCTACAGGGTCCAGAGCACTCCGGTTAGAGTGCTTCCCAGCGGATGTGGCGCACGCAGGCTCTCCCGACCCGCTCCCAGAGCCAGAGCCACATTCCCCTGGGACTTTGACCACGGTTGGGGCCCTGGGTCAGGGAATGAAGTCTGAGAAGCAGCTTTGTGCCACGTTTCCTTCTCCTTCCTGCCCCTACCGGGTTTGGGACCTTGTTTCGTAACTCTTCATTGCTCCCTGGAACTTCTCGCTGGAAAAACACACCTTAAAAAAAAAAAAAAAAGGAAAGAAAGAAAAGAAAAAAGAAGCTTTAGATTTCTCCATTCCATCCAGCAAGTGGTGGGATTCTTCACTCCTCTGTACCTGGGCCCCCAAAGAAGGGGCCGGATGGTAACTGAAGGGCATCCTTCAGGCAGAGTTTTTGTGGGGAAAAACACCCTGCTTCTAACCAGCTGTACTTTAGTGTGCAGAATAAGGCATTGGGAGAACAGTTAGTGTACTCTCTCTACATATTCGTGTTAAAATATTTATTTAGCGTCAGAACAGTTAATAATAGGTCTTAAAGAATTAAAATAATTTCTTCTGAATGCTTACTTTCTAACCCCCACAGTGGGCCGTGTCCGCTGCATGCAGAGGCGTGCCGCGCCGTGGGCCCTGGCCCGTCGCATCAGCTGGCGGGGGCAGCTGGGCTTCAGGAGCCCATAAGGTAGCTTCAGGGAGAAGCTCTGTTTCTAATGCCTTTAACCGTGTGCAGCTTCCCAGGCCCCCCCCCCCCGCCCCCCTCTGAGGACGCCTGCGGAAGGTTTGGTGCAGAAGGGAGTGAGCGGCAGCTCCCCTCACCCCCCACCGTGGAGGAAGCGCGTGTTGGGTGGGTTCTACTGGGAACCTTCGCTGTGGTGCAAGGACCCAGATCAGAGTCCTTCCTTCCTTCCTCCCTCCCTCCCTGCCCCTCCATGCACAGACCAAGGACTGGTTTCTCAAGGCCTTCCTTGACATAACTGTAAGGCCAACAGTTCTCCATTTTTTCTGCTGGTCACAGAACCACTGTGAGGATGGAAAGTAACGGGATGTGACTGTACACTGATATGAAAGGAATGTGTGAGAAGAGAGTTATTTCCCAAAGACCAAGGCCTTCCTTAGCCCAGTAGTACATGGTAGGCTGCAGGTACCCCATGATCGGCATGCTGGGGTCCCTAGACCTCATCTTCTGCCACATACCACCCAGCATCGCTGCCTCCACTCCTGGATGTCATGTCTTTTGTGTGTGGTTGTGGCAGTAATAATATGTTATAACCACACAAGTTGGGACTTAGTCCTAGGTGTACTCTTATGTTTCTCACATGGGACAAAAATAATTGACTACCTTTTCCTGCCTCCACATCGGCCCTCCAGAGAGCTCCTTTCTGGAGGTGAATGGCGGGCTGAGGTGTAAGAGAGCCTTGGGGGTGGGGAACTTGCTGCCTGCTGGCCCAGCAGCCTAGCTCACCAGGGGAGCTGTTGATACTTGCCTTCCAGAGCCTGCTCGCTCACCTGCTCAGCTTGTGCCTCTGTGCCTTCCTTCCCCAGGGTCCCAGAAGACATGTAGCTTATCTCACTTTAAAAATACTGTGTACGCGTGTATTTTTTTCTTTTTAATCAGGTAGGACAGGTTACGGGTTCCCCTCCCTTTGCAGTGCAGTGCCTGAGGGAAATTAAATAACAGTAATGTTTGTGGACATTGTTTTAACTCAGCGAGTAGCTGCAGGTAAATTAACCGTACTAGTAAGACAAGAAGGAGACCTGGTCAGGTTGTCTCCTGCGGCAGGGCTGCCAACTCCTGCCTGTAGTCCCCCACCCCGCTTCTGCTCTTATACACACACATACAGTGGGGTGCTTACCCTGGGCCCTGGAACATGTCACCAGTCTGTTGTTCAGCCAAGGTAAAGCAGAGCTGGGCCCAGCCATCCAGCCATACCAGCAGAACTTACCTGAAAGAAGTTCATACCAGAAAGCTACTGGGAAGTGGTGAGCAGCCCGAGCGCCCCCCACCCCACGGCTTCAGTTCAGCTGGTGCGGGGAGGGAGGGCATGGAGGGAGATTGCCCCGATGTTTTTCTGTTGAGTGAACTTGATGGATTCACAGTCTAACACAAGGAAGCATAGAAGTACAATGGTGACTGTGGAGAAGGAACCAATCCTCCTACTAATTCCAAGTGGCTGAGCCCAGGAAGCTTCTGGATTACAGGAGTGGCTGTGATTGAGCTGTCTGCTGGTGCCTGGAGCCTTTTGTCAACCTGACTCTCTTGTCCCAGTCCCCACCCACCCAGATAGAGCGCAGCGCTGAGCACCTTATAGCTCCATCCTCCTTCTCTCCCTGACATTTCCCACCCCATGTTTTCATTGATGGAAAATCGGAGAAACCTAATGGGGCCTAGTTCTCTACCCCTGAGTGCTTTGCCTGGAGAGAAGACCTGCTATGCAGAGATCCTGCCTCAGGGTGGGGAGCTGGTGCCTAAATCCAGGAGCAAATCCCTTATCGCCATTGGGTTTTTACAGATGACCTGTTGGGAAAACCCAGCACACCACTGCCCCCTTATACCAAAGCAAAGGCGAAGAGTTGGGGGGAGAGAGAGAGAATCTGCTAAATATAGACCAGTGGATTTAAACGCTTCTCTTGGCAAGCACTGTAGCCCATAATGCTGTCAATTAGAGAGGACTTCGCCCCCTCTCCGTTCCTTTTTTGCCCAGGCACTAACCCAGTTTAGTTGCTCGTGCTGTGTGCAATTACAGCACGGAGATGTGAGGTGTGCTGACTGGGAGGCCTTGTTGTGCAGTGGGTGAGAACACTGGGAACAAAACGATCGGGCCTGGCCATTCATGTCCACGTTGATGCCTGTGTGTTTGCTTGCAAGCAGAGGCGGGAGCTAATTTGCAAGGCTGCCTTTGTGGGGCTGCCTTTTGATCAGTGATTGCCTGTGTTAATGTTTCAGCAAGCTATTGATTTCTGCAACAGCTTTTGTTCCCTGAATTTATGTGCAGTGGGTCTCTGCAGCACACACTATGCATGTTTGATTAAAGTTCAATTGACTTCGTTCCTGGTGAGGCCTCTGGCTGCCTCATTCCCTATTTGTAGAACCAAAGCTTTTCCCGACATGTTCTTTTGTTTGTGCTCAAGACCTAGCCACCCATGCAGTCACCAGTATGCTGTTTCTAATCCTCCTAGATTCGCTCCATTCCAGTGTTTAATCCCTTCGTAGACATTACAGTGGTTGAGAGGCAGCTAATAAAACCTGGCCTGGATTTTTCTTAAGTCAACTTCATTGATGTGTAATTGGTATGCATACCATTTATACCATAAAAATACACCCACATTAAGTGCAGTGAGGGCACAGTTCAATGAGTTTGATAACTGTACCTCCATGCAAATAACACCACTGTCGGTTCATCCGATACTCCCTTCACCCCAAAAGGTTTCCTCGTGTTCTTTTATAGTTTTCTACTTCCTTGTCCTCCAGACTGGGCAACCACTCGTTTACTTTTTGTGATTGTAGATTTACCTTTTCTAGAATGGAATCATGCAGTCTGTACCCTTTTGTATCTAGCTACTTACATTCAGTGTGATGTTTTGAGATTCATCCATATTACTGGGTTGATCAGTAGTTTGTGCCTTTTTACTGCCAAGTAGTATCTAGTAAATGGGTGAACAGTAATACGTTTATCCATTCTGCTGTTGAGGGGTGTTTGGATCGTTTCCAGCTTTTGGCTGCAAAGAGTAGAGTTTCCGTGAGCATCTGTATAGAAGTCTTTCCATGAGCATATGCTCTTATTTCTTTTGGGTAAACACCTAGGAGTGGGATCAGTTGCTGGGTCAAATGGTAAATGTTTGTTTAGCTTTGTAAGAACTGCCAAAGTTTTACAAAGTGGTTGAACCATTTTATAGTCCCACTAGCACGTGTGAGAGTTCTAGTCACTACCCCATCTTCCTGAAGTTTGAAATTTCTCATTTTCTAAACTCATTTTATAGGCCTATAGTGGAGACTTCTTCTGGCGTGGTCATTTGATTCTTTGTACTTAGATAATAGAATCTGTTCTGGACTCCTTTTCCTTGTTTTGTTCTTTAAGATTTTATTTATTTGTCAGAAAGTACAAACGGGGGGAGCAGCAGGCAGAAGGAGAAGCAGGCTCCCCGCTGAGCAAGGAGACCAATGCGGGACTCGATTCCAGGACCCTGGGATCATGACCTGAGCGGAAGGCAGACACTTAACCAACTGAGCCACCCAGGCGTCCCTCCTTTTCCTTGTTTAAAAGCTATTCTTTTTTTTTTTTTTTTAATATTTTATTTATTTATTTGAGAGTGCGTGCACAAGAGTTCATGAGTTCAGGGGGAGGAGCAGTGGAAGAGGGAGAAGCAGACTCTCCACTGAGCAGGGAGCCCAACTCGGGGCTCAATCCCAGGACCCCAAGATCATGACCTGAGCTGAAGACAGATGAGTAACAAACTGAGACACCCAGGTGCCCCTAGAAGCTATTATTTCTTAATTGTTGACAAAGTTGATGTTTATTTCAATATTAGGTTTTCGTTGTCATGTCCTGATTTTCTCACATGCTCTAGGAGTACACAGTACAGGAGTGGAAGTTAAGGTTGGGAACCTGTGCTTTTTTCCTGAGCCTTTTTCTGTCTGGTGTCTGGCTTTGGGCCAGTACCATAGCCTCACTGAACTCTGGGTTCCCCGATTTTAATCTATGAGTTATGCCATCTTTTAAAACCATTTGAAACTCTTTCAACAAACATTCTATTTGAGAAATAGAAATACTTTTGACCTTAAACAGCACAGGTTAAAACAGCTCAGGCTCATTTGCAAGCAGATTTTTTTTATATAGTCCAGTACTGTATATATATTTTTCCTTTTTATGATTTTCTTAGTAACATTTTCTTTTGTTTACTATATTATAAGAATACAGTAAATAATACCTATAACATATGCAATGTGTTAATCGACCATTTATATAATTGTTAAAGTTTCTGGTAAACAGTAGCCTGTTAGTTTTTAGGGGAATCAGAAATCATACCTGGTTTTTGGCTGTGGGCGGTGGCAGGGGGCGGGGAGTTGGCGCCCCCGCCCCCAGTCCCCGTAGCGGCCTGAGGCAGTTCTGTGACCTCAGGACAGCTGTTTTCTGACAGCCGTGTGCTCTTGCTGAGGTCTGGCAGAGACCCTGGTAGCACCTTCCACCTCACTTTCTCTCCCATTTTTGATTCCTTCTGTCTCCTATAGCTTCACATTTCCTCTTACATCCCAGGCCTCTCTTCTGCTGGCCCCTAAAATGACTTCAGCTAGAGGAGGCAGTGGGAGGTACCACTTTGGGGTTTCACATTCTTCCTTCTATCTTTGGGATTGGACCATGCTTCCCTGTACTGGTTGTCTGTTTGAACTGATAGAGAATGTCACGCTGACAAAGTACTGAAGGCTGACAGTGACTTGCCTTGGCTTCTGTTCTGTATTTTCTCATAGGAAAACCAGACTCAGATCAGTTATGAATTTGTTCTCTCTAACCAGCCAACACCAGAAGATCAGTGGAGATAAGTGACTTTCCAAGTCAGGAAAATAGGCAGTAAAGCGGCAGGAGCCACGAGGTTCTCAGTTCATGACCTAGGGGCTCAGGATGCTCCAGTCACCAGAGGGACAATCGTAGCCCATGTTTATAGAATAACATGTGATAGACAAACAGGTCCGAAATCCAAGAGCATTCCTGCTCAGTTACTGTCTGTGGATCTGAAAAGGGTGGGGTGAGTTTGCAGCCTTCTGTGTGCTCTTCCTTGGTGGCTGGCTCCTGGCCTCCTTGGCCAGGGGTCATGCTTCATCTGTTAAATATTGGCAATTAGTAGCATTTTGTTAAGTGGCACTTGGAAAGACTGGACATAGCCACAGCTCTAAGAGATACATGCTATAGGCTTATGGAAGCCAGTCAGAAGTTCCTCTTGAATTACAGGCTCCTTTAAGGATCTGACAACAGCTGTGGTCCCACTTCTTAGAAAATGCACAGGCATAGAACCCGGCTCTGAGTAGTTAGTGAGTACCCGACACACATGTACTGTCTGCTTTGCAGAAGCCATTTCTCCACTTAAAGTCTGTCCACTTCTCTACAAACTCACTTTTCATCGTTCTGAGGCCATTGCTTTCTGGGGGTGTTTTAGTGAAAGCTCATCTGACTGGATGCTCCAGCCATCACAGGAGTTTGTCACGTGGTATCTGCGCTTGTTTGTCCACTTCAGTCTCCCCAGCACTGGTCTTTCCAGCCAGATCTCAGGTCACTGGAGAACAGAATCTTTGTTTCTCTCTCTTGGCTCCTCCATTCACAGGGCATTGGGCCTTCCCTTCTGTGAGGCAGTGTGGAGCTCTGGCCAAGTGGCTCCCACCTGGGGGTACGAGTTGCCCACGGGGTGGCTTCCCAGGGATACGGTAGTCAGCCATGCTAATTGTCTACAAGACTGATTCAGTTAGAGAAAATCAATGTGAACTACACACTTTGCTGTTTTAAGTGGTTTTTCTTTTTCTTTTTTTTTTTGTCTTTTTAAATTCCAGGTAAAGATACTTTATCTTGGAATGTTTGTTTTAAGAAATTGGTATTGTGTCAACCAGGGTTAGCCAAACATGCCATTCACCTGTGAGTGTGTATGGTGTGCCTGCCAAGCTCCTGGGGGTGGGGGTAGCAAAAAATGCCTCTTTCTTATTTTTAAGGGTTTATTTGTTTTAGAGAGAGTGTGCACGTGCACGCGTTGGGGGGTGGCAGAGGGAGAGAATCTCAAGCAGACTCCCTGCTGAGCACAGAGCCTGGCAAGGGCCTCGATCTCACGACCCTGGGATCATGACCTGAGCCAAAATTCAGAGTTGGACACTCAACTGACTGAGCCCCCCAGGTGTGCCAAAACTGCCCCTTTCTAAAGGTTGCATTTGGACTCATACCCCCTTGCTGTATTTTTTTCTTTCTTTTTCTTCTTCTTCTTCTTTTTTTTTTTAAGGATTCTTTTGCCTTCCTTTATGCTGGGCCATGGAAAGAATAGCTCCTTCTGCCGTGAAGGCTGCCCGAAAGGCTGGCCTTGTGGCACATAGCACTTCCCCTCTGTGTCTGCACCACTGTGTCTGTCCCTCAGGGCCTTGCGCTGTCAAGCTTCAGTCTTCACCCCCAGGATGCTGTACTAGCTTGTCACCATGTGGGCCCTCAGGTTGGGGGAGAGGCTGTAGGGCATTTTTCCCGGATTTGGGGTCTCTGTTTTTCCTAACCCCAGTTCACCACCATCTCAGTTGTTTCCTTTTCTTGTTTCTGGAATAATCTGACTGGCTAGGCATTTCCTTGTCATATATGATTTCAGTGGAATGCTGTGAAGAAAACATCTATGCACACAACAGCTGGAGGGCAAGGATTTTTCTTCTTTTCAGTTGTTTATTGGTGTGTACCTCCATGGTGGCATCTGGCACATGGTAGGCACTCAGCAAATACTTGTTGAATGAACGAATGTTCTTAAGATCTAGAAGTTCTGCTCTACTGGGCTGAGGGGAAAAGCCCATTCACCCAGTCAGCAGGCAGCTCGCTGGTGGGTCTTGAGCAGGCCCCGTTCCTCTCATGACTGTCCTTTGGGCTCATCTCCAGCCCAGCTCCAGGGACCAGCTCCTGCTCCTGGAGGAAGAGGGCGGGCATGCTGGGGGGCCGGGAATGGCAAAGCCCCTCTGAACCCTTCCGTCACAGTCAGCCTTCTCTCCTGCAGGGGGAGCTGATCACCTTCTATTACTACTGGAAGAAAACCCCTGAAGCAGCCAGCTCCCGGGCCCATCGTAGGCACCGCAGGCAGGCTGTGTTCAGGAGGATCAAGACCCGCACCGCATCCACACCTGTCAGCACGCCCTCCAGACCCCCCTCCAGCGAATTCCGTAAGTGAGGGACTTCTCCGAGGCAGCCACACACTCCTTGTCCCAGCTCTGGGCCCGCCCGCACAGGCACCCTTGTCACGGTGCAGGTTGGAGACACATTGTGTGCTGTGCTTCTGTGCTCAGCCTGTGCCCGGATGGAGTGCTGACTCAGGGGATTTGGTAGGAGAGTTGAAGAAATTATTCATGCGTTAAAATTTTTAAACTCAACATCATTTTAATTTTTTATGAAAATGTAAGTCTTGCCCCTGTCTTGGGGTGTTTTCAGAGGAGGTTGTCCACTTGGTGGAAGATGTACTGTTTGAGTTCTCAGTGCGTTGGTATTGTGTTAGCAGTAAGATCAGCTTAATATTTTCTTCTTTTTCCTCCTGCTTTATCAAGATCCTCCTCTTGGTCCCAGTGTGATGTGCAGTGTGATATGATACCTTCCTAACCCTTAAAAGTTAGCAAACAGCTGTGGGCCTTGTGGTTCTGTCCTGGCTCAGGACACTCAGCCCGAAGGTTGCCTATGTTGCACGTGCAGACAAGAAAGAATCCATTAGTGCTGGGTTGCGGGGGGGATGTAGGACTCGATGCAGAGGGAGCTCCTTAGGATGCGTGGATGTGTCGGGGAATTCATATGGTTGTACTTTGTCCACATTCCCAGCTGTGGGCATCAGTGCTTGGCATGCCAGGATTCAGGTGTGACATCAGTCTCCAAAAATAGGGTAGGGCAGACCCTTGGGTACCACCCCTCACATGAGTTCTTCGTTCTGATCACTGGCCCTGAGGAATTCAGAGTGGTCCTTCGTGAACACTGCCCCACTTCAGCCTTCCAGACCACTCTGACTGGTGGCTGAGAGCCTGGGGCAGGTCACAGGTGGTCCCGGTGTTGGCCAAACATGATAGTGTCTCCCCCACCCCTGTTGTGTTCTTGCCATGCCCAGTGGACCTGAGTTCAGCCAGCGAGGATGACTTTGACAGTGAGGACAGCGAGCAGGAATTGAAGGGATACGCCTGCCGCCACTGCTTTACCACCAGTAAGTGGGGATCGGGGCGGTGGGGTGGTGGGGGGCAGAGGGAGCATTCTCTGAGACAGGCCAGGCTCAGGCACTTTCAGGTTCTGAACATTTCATGAATCCAGTTAAAGACCTGGCGGAATGTCATTGGCTTGACATTTGCATTGTGATTCAGGGTTACCTGAGAAAGCAGAAATCTGTAGCTTTTGTCGCCCCCCTGTTTATAGTCAGTGTGATCGGGGTGGGAGTACCTGTGTTTCTGGGAAGCCTGCTCCCAGCTCCTCCTGGGCACCGTGAGATTGGGGAAGATGTAGATGTTCCTGAAATCGTCTGCCACCTTGGGAGGGAGCAGGTAGCAGTAGAGCGAGTGACGGGCATCTGTCTGAGCCCACAGAAGGGCCCCCACCCGCACCCCTCTGCCCTCACACAGCCTCCAAAGACTGGCACCACGGGGGCAGGGAGAACATCCTGCTCTGCACCGACTGCCGCATCCACTTCAAGAAGTACGGCGAGCTCCCACCTATTGAGAAGCCCGTGGACCCTCCCCCATTCATGTTCAAACCTGTCAAAGAGGAAGACGATGGGCTCAGCGGGAAGCATAGCATGAGGACGCGGCGCAGTCGTGGCTCGGTGAGTCCCCAGGGCAGGCAGCCCGGCCACTTCAGGGCCCTGGGATGCTGGGCCTTGGGCCTCCCGGGAGGCTGGGAAGCGATTCATTTTAGGTAGGGAACCATTCCCCTTAAAGGAGTGATTGGTGCAAAGGTATTAGTTTTGTCTGTGGGTCTGGAAAGAGCCCCTGCTCTCTCCTTCCCTCACGTCATCAGGGGGATGCATGTCCTGAGCTTACTTGTACAGAGAACTCTTTGGTGTCAGTGTCTGGTTCCGTGCAGGCTCTCCAAGTCCCCCAACTTTCTTCTGGCCCCTGGGCCCGCCACCTGTAGTGTGGCATCTCTCTGCTACTTAAAACTTGCAGGAGCTTGGCCCCCCCCCTTTTTTTTTAAATACTTGATTCAGTTTTAGAAACTGCTGGTATTTTTCTCATCACTTGTGTAGCCTTTTTCATAAAGAGGTTTTGTTTTCCAGGTTGGAAATGTGGCAGCAGGGACCTTTGGGAACAAGGGTTTTCCCAGCTTGGGAGTTGGGGATGCCCTAGGGTCTTCCTGATAACTGGCTTCCCTGGTGGCTCTTGTAGGCATTTAGATGGCACCGTCCACCTTCCTGTGACCCTACCATCTTGTCAAGGCTGCTGGTGCCCGGGCTGCCCGGCAGATGGACTCATATGAATCATTGTCCCTCCATCAATTCTGAGCCCCCTGACTTTGCAGAAACGTGCTCAAGTACTTGCTGGTTTTAGGAGCTGAGCTTTATTACTTGACAGCTTCTCCCTCTGGGTCACTTCTCATACTGTCAGATGAAATCAGCAGGTGTTTGGTGTGGTTTGGGTGAGGAAGTGGGCAGTTCTGTGGAGTAAACAGAAAGAGCGAGGTGATTTGAAGCAGAGTATATGATTGTCATTCTGGAGGACTTGGCAGAGTAGACGGCCCTCGCGGACTTTTGCCCTTCAGAAAGTCTGGCTTGTTTCTACCACACAACATCCAGGACCATCTCTAGAGATGAGTGCTTTGGGTTTAGGAGTTGTTGTCTTTTCCGTAAGAACCCACCCATTCATCCCCTCCTCCCTTAGTTCCATATTGACCACCCCCCCACACACACACACACACACAGCGAGGGACAGCCAGAGGTGCCTGTTGCTTGCCAGGGCCTGGTATTTGCCATCATGCCGGTGGTGGGGTCTAGTCTCACCAGCCTCCGGTTTGGGTGGGCAGATGTCTACACTGCGCAGTGGTCGGAAGAAGCAGCCAGCCAGCCCTGATGGTCGCACCTCACCCATCAATGAAGACATCCGCTCCAGTGGCCGGAACTCACCCAGTGCTGCTAGCACCTCCAGCAATGACAGTAAAGCAGAGACAGTGAAGAAGTCAGCCAAGGTGAGAGTGCCCATCCCCCAGGTAGTGGGGCCTGCTTGGCCCTGCCCTCTCATTAAAACCCCAGGTTGCTGGATTTGATGTTCATCTCCCTCAGATATGGGGCTGCAGGTTGTTCCTGGAGCCTCCCTGGGCATCAGCATTGCCCTAGACTAGGGCTGCAGATTCTGACGTGGGGTCTAGGGTCTTGGAGAAATGGGGTTCAGTGCAGCTCCCAGCACTGACCTTTGAGGACTAGCTCTGCCTTGAGTTTCCCAAAGCCTCAGGGGAAAGGATAAGGTATGATTGGAAAGCGCGCCCTCCCCCCCAAAGCCAAGTTATTTCCACCCCCAGATACTTGTTTTTTCCTGGCCTCAGCTAGTCCCTTCCAGAGCATTCTTGCTTCTAGAGATGGAGCTCCGAATTCCGGACCAAGGTGTCAGCAAACTGTCGTCACTTACCCTTGGGGCTGATGGGACATCCTCCCTTGTCCTGATGCCCCCCTTGGGCTTTCCCATTGCAGAAAGTGAAGGAGGAGGCCTCATCCCCCCTTAAGAGCACCAAGCGCCAGCGGGAGAAGGTGGCCTCTGATACAGAGGAGGCCGACAGGACCAGCTCCAAGAAGACGAAAACCCAGGTGACATGCCCAGCCGAGCCACGTGTCTGTAGCTGGCAGCTAAGCCCCCTTGACAGGCCTTGAGCCCAGATTCTCCCTGGGGCCTAGCGGTGCCCCTAGGGAGGGACCTAGAGTGGTTTCCGAGACTGGCCAGGTCAGAGGAGGCCTTGGGGTCCCTGGGGCCAGGCTTACCGCCTCGTCTGCGCAGACCTTTGTTGTGTGCCAGGTGCTAGCAGTGCAGGGCACGGGCCTCTGCTGTCCGAGAGCTTCATCCTTTCCGTCTCTGGCCCTAGGAGATCAGCCGGCCCAACTCGCCATCGGAAGGCGAGGGAGAGAGTTCGGACAGCCGCAGTGTCAACGATGAGGGCAGCAGTGACCCCAAAGACATCGACCAGGACAATCGCAGCACGTCCCCCAGCATCCCCAGCCCCCAGGACAACGAGAGCGACTCGGACTCTTCGGCCCAGCAGCAGATGCTGCAGGCCCAGCCCCCAGCCTTGCAGGGGGCCCCCAGTGCGGCCCCTCCAGCTCCCTCCGCCGCCCCACCGGGAACCTCCCAGCTCCCCACACCGGGGCCCACACCCTCTGCCACTGCGGGCCCTCCACAGGGCTCGCCCTCGGCCTCCCAGCCCCCTAGCCAGCCACAGGCTCCAGCGGCTCCTGCTCCCCATGCTCATATCCAGCAGGCGCCCGCCCTGCACCCACAGCGGCTGCCCTCACCGCATCCCCCGCTCCAGCCTCTGACCGTGCCAGCTGGCCAGACCTCTGCCCCACCTCACAGCCAGCCCCCGCTGCATAGTCAGGGCCCAGGTGGCCCTCACAGCCTCCAGGCCGGGCCTCTGCTGCAACACCCAGGCCCCCCGCAGCCCTTTGGCCTCCCTCCCCAGGCCTCTCAGGCATCGGCTCTCCCTCATGCCTCCCTGCAGCCTGCGGCCTCACAGTCAGCACTGCAGCCCCAGCAGCCCCCACGGGAGCAGCCCCTGCCACCGGCCCCCTTGGCCATGCCCCACATCAAGCCCCCACCCACCACGCCCATCCCCCAGCTGCCGGCCCCCCAAGCCCACAAGCACCCGCCTCACCTCTCAGGGCCCTCGCCCTTCTCCATGAATGCCAACCTCCCCCCCCCTCCAGCCCTGAAGCCTCTGAGCTCTCTGTCCACGCACCATCCCCCCTCAGCCCACCCCCCGCCCCTGCAGCTCATGCCTCAGAGCCAGCCCCTGCCCTCCTCCCCTGCACAGCCCCCAGTGCTGACCCAGAGTCAGAGCCTGCCTCCTGCTGCTGCCGCTCACCCCCCAGCAGGCCTCCACCAGGTGCCCCCCCAGCCCCCATTCGCTCAGCACCCGTTTGCCCCTGGGGGACCCCCTCCCATTACTCCCCCAACCTGCTCCTCCACCTCCACCCCACCTGTGGGACCCGGCCCCTCGGCCCAGCCGCCCTGCTCTGCTGCCGTGTCTTCGGGAGGCAGCGCACCTGGGGGGACGGCCTGCCCGCTCCCCACCGTCCAGATCAAGGAAGAGGCTCTGGATGACGCTGAGGAGCCCGAGAGCCCACCTCCCCCACCTCGGAGCCCGTCCCCCGAGCCCACCGTGGTGGACACCCCCAGCCATGCCAGCCAGTCCGCCAGGTACTGGCTTCCCAGGGATGCGGGCACAGCCGGGGCAGGGGCAGGCTGGGCGGCGGGGCAGGCTGAGGCCTTGGCAGGGCCCCGGCGAGAGATGTGGCCTTCTTTAGGTTCTACAAACATCTGGACCGTGGTTACAACTCCTGTGCGCGGACAGACCTGTATTTCATGCCTCTGGCGGGATCCAAGCTGGCCAAGAAGAGGGAGGAGGCCATCGAAAAGGCCAAACGGGAGGCTGAGCAGAAAGCGCGAGAGGAGCGGGAGCGCGAGAAGGAGAAGGAGCGCGAGCGCGAGCGGGAGCGGGAGCGGGAGGCAGAGAGATCGGCCGTGAGTTGGGGGTCAGCCAGGCCCCGGGGCGTCCCTCCCCAGCTCTGCTCTGCGGCTCACTTTCTCCGAGGCACAGCCCCACGCGGGGCACGAGGGAAGCTGTAGGCACAGAGCAGACCGTCCCAGCAGGGGCTGGACCACGTCCTTGGGTCCCAGGCCTGGCCCTGGCCGTGGCCGTGGCCGGGCCCTGCTCTCGTCGGGCCGGATGGACCGTGTTGCTGGCAGGTGTGGGATGGCGGCAGGGCCCGGCTCAGCTCTGCAGAACGCGTGCCTGCCCCTCACAACCTTTCCTTCTTTCCGCAGAAGGCGTCCAGCTCGGCGCACGAGGGCCGCCTCAGCGACCCGCAGCTCAGTGGTCCCGGCCACCTGCGGCCGTCCTTCGAGCCGCCCCCGACCACCATCGCCGCGGTGCCCCCGTACATCGGGCCCGACACGCCTGCCCTTCGGACTCTGAGCGAGTACGCTCGGCCGCACGTCATGTCCCCCACCAACCGCAACCACCCCTTCTACATGCCCCTCAACCCCACCGACCCCCTGCTGGCCTACCACATGCCCGGCCTCTACAACGTGGACCCCACCATCCGCGAGCGGGAGCTCCGGGAGCGGGAGCTCCGGGAGCGGGAGATCCGGGAGCGGGAGCTACGGGAGAGGATGAAGCCAGGCTTCGAGGTGAAGCCCCCGGAGCTGGACCCCCTGCACCCAGCCACCAACCCCATGGAGCACTTCGCCCGGCACAGCGCCCTCACCATCCCCCCCACCGCGGGCCCCCACCCTTTTGCGTCTTTCCACCCGGGCCTGAACCCCCTGGAGAGGGAGAGACTGGCCCTGGCGGGCCCCCAGCTGCGGCCCGAGATGAGCTACCCCGACAGACTGGCGGCCGAGCGCATCCACGCCGAGCGCATGGCGTCGCTGACCAGCGACCCTCTGGCCCGCCTGCAGATGTTCAACGTGACCCCGCACCACCACCAGCATTCCCACATCCACTCGCACCTCCACCTCCACCAGCAGGACCCCCTCCACCAAGGTGGGTGCCCCCCGGGCACTGTAGGCTGAGTTTGGGGTGACAGGGTACAGGCTAGAGACAGGGCCACCGTCCGCAGGCAGAGGCAGGTCTTTCCTACCGGAATCCCTCCTTCCTGACAGAGCTGGGAGAGTCTACTCTGTCTGGGAATCCTCCCGCCGCTTCCCTTACCCGCGGCCTTGGTGTCCGCCCAGCCCCTCAGTTCCCCAGAGCGCTGAGTCACCCCGGGGCCTCTGCTCGCAGCTTCCTGGATGAAGCTTAGCTTCTTGGCCCTGGGCCTCCGGTGCCGGGGATGGTGGGAGGCGGCCTGTGCTCCTGAGTCAGGGTAGAGGCGGGATGTGGGGCCCAAGGAGCGGGGCAGGGTGCTGGAGCCCAGGTGGCGGCAGCTGGGCAGCGGGGAGCCTGGACTCCGGTCAGGCAGATGGTTGGGGGGAAGCCCGGGAGCTGTCGCTTTCAGTCCATGGTCCTGACACCTGGAGCCTCGATGCCACCCGGCATGGGCTGTCTGAGCCTCGGTGTCACCGGTGGATGTGTCTCAAACCAGCTGTTCGTGACAGGCAGTCGTTCGTCCACACAACATTCGTCCATTTGACAGCTAGTCACAGAGCGCTTGGGATACGTCAGGCACGGTTGTAGATGTTGTAGATGCTGACAGCCAGCCTGTCCGTTCTTCCGTCGACCTGGGGCAGTGAGCCAGCGCCTCTCGGACTGGAGTGGGGCCACCGTCAGGGTTCTGGAGGTCAGCTCACAGGGAGAGGGAGCTGGAGCTGGGAGCAAGGTCTCCGTTAGAAAGCTGCGAAGAATCCTCATCAGGAAGCCAACTGTGGAGCGGGCTCGACGGGGGGAATGGGCATCTGCAGGGAGAGAGGGAGCAGGGGCACCGGGCCTGCGAGGAGAGAGCCGGGCTTGGTGAGCCTCCTCCCTGCTCACAGCATCTGGCGCTGCCGACCCCCCATGGGGTCTGTGGGGGAAGGGCCAGGAAGGGGGCTCTGGGGAGTGTTGTCACCCCAGCTGGCAGCTGGGGTGAGACACCCTGGTGGTGGCAGGCCTGGAGCGGCCCTGGGGTCCCTGTGGAGTTGACAGGTGCGGGGCAGGCCTAGGGTGTTTGGCCAGGTGGGCTCTGATGAGCAAGGGTCCTCAAAATAGCATCAGGGAGACTGCCTGTAGGGGTGTTCAGGAAGGAGCAGAGGAAATAGTGTGTAAATTTACCTCGGTGTTATGTTCTGGAACTTCACTGCAGGTTGGGGTGGGCGCAGCCACTTAGGGTCAGGACTTTTGGTGGCCCTGGTGGCCGGGAGCCGGCTGTGGTGAGGAGGAGCTCGCTGATAATTACCGCCAAGGGGGGCAGACACGGAGAGAGCCCCAGAGCCCTGCGCCACCTGCATCGGGACTTCTGCCCCTCTTTCAGGTTCGGCAGGCCCAGTGCACCCGCTGGTTGACCCCCTGACTGCTGGCCCTCACCTGGCTCGCTTTCCCTACCCCCCTGGCACCCTCCCCAACCCTCTGCTTGGACAGCCCCCCCATGAGCACGAGATGCTTCGTCATCCAGTTTTTGGTAAGAATGCGCCTGGGGGAGGAGGGGACAGTGTGAGAGCTGGGTCGGTGTCTGATGTCCGGTTCAGTCCGCCATTCATTCGCATATTCAACAAATATGTCCTGTGTGCCGGGAGTCCACCTGGGAACCAGGCACGCAAACCCCAGCCCTCAGAGAGCTGGGGTGCATGAGTATAAAGGTGTCATCAGAGCCAGGACAAGGACAGTGCGATGTGAAGGAGTCACCGAGGCGCTGCGTCTCAGCTGAGGGTTCAGGGTGGGCCTCCCGAAGCAGTAAGAGCCCGAGGCCTGAAACCTTGAGGATGAGGGAGTGTGTATTCCCTCTTCCCCTCCCCAAGGTCAGGGGATCCCGGGGGGCGGTATCCAGCGGCAGGGCGGGGGAGGGGGGCTCTGCTGCACAGGTGCCTGCAGCGTAAGGAGGCTCTCGGTCCTCCCCTCAGGAGCCTGTCTCCTGACCTGACCTCCTTGCTGGCCTCCCGCTGGCCACTCCCCTGGACTTTCTGTATCAAAGGCTGTTTTGTGTTTGGCAGGTACCCCCTACCCCCGAGACCTGCCTGGGGCCATCCCACCCCCCATGTCTGCAGCCCACCAGCTGCAGGCCATGCACGCCCAGTCAGCAGAGCTGCAGAGACTGGCCATGGAACAGCAGTGGCTGCATGGACACCCCCACATGCATGGTGGCCACCTACCAAGTCAGGAAGATTATTACAGGTGAGGCAGGGAGGGGCCAGCAGGGGGTGGGGGCTCTCTGTCTGAGCCCAGGCTCCCACATACCCCACCTGGGGGCCACCGACCCAGCCTAACGTCGCCCCTCCTGGCCGTGCCCGCAGTGCTTCTTCCCAATCAGCAAGTGCCAGACTCCTCCCTCTGGCTCTGCGGGCCCTTGGCCTCTGGACTCTGGCCCCTGGCCTCTGGCCTCTGGGGACTCCCACGGAGCCATCTTGATGGGAGGGAGGGGAGGAGGGAGGGTCATCTGCATGCCTGGTCCCACCTGCCAGGGCCTGGTGCTGAATACTTTCTCCCTTTGTTTTCTTTCTAGTCGACTGAAGAAAGAAGGTGACAAGCAGTTATAAGTTATTTATTTGTTAGTGCTGGCTGTGGAAACCCCAATTCTTGGGGGGGAGAAACAGGACTTTTTACATACAATACGAGCTACAAAAGCAAAAAGAATTTCTTCTAAAGATTTCTTTATATATTTAAAAACCCCACAACTGAAAGTGTTATCAGCATAATAGTGTTTGTTTGTAGAGAGGATTCCTTGAGACTGGTTTGGGTCTCCCTGCATGACAGTCCCCCAGAAACTTAGTGAGTCCTGGACTGGACTGAACATTCAGAAAACTTTCCCTGCAATCTTGGGGTCTGGCTTTAGTTTTCTTTTCTTCCCTTGATTTCTTGGTAGGTGCTAGAATCCAGTACACACCCTTCACTGTGCGTGCAGACACACTCAGTTACGTGTGTTCCAGAACCCACGAGGTTTGCAGATAGGTGGCATAGGAGTTTGGAATCCAAGAGCTATAATTTTTAAAAAAAACTTTTATTTTAATACATTGTAGGAGATCTTCATAATTTGAGAAAGTTCTGCAGCATGGCTTTTTATGTCTGTAAATAAATAATTTTAGAATGGCATTTTTTTTCTTCCACAAACTATTCTGATCTATTTTTTCCAGCCATGTCACTAATTGTGAATTCCTACCAGCTATTGACAGAATACAGAGTTGATTTTTTAATAAAAAGTTATATATAATTATCCCTTTAATTAAAGGGAACAGATGGGCGTTACTATCGCAAACGGGCAGAGGCTTGGGATGTGGTGCGGTCGCAGCAGTGAGCATCCAGGGGTTTGCAGGGGTGATGTTACAGACCGTTTCTTTGTTTTGCTGCCTTGATTTTCACTTCTGTCTGTTTCTAGCTTGTGCTTTGCCAGAGGTGCAGATATCTGTTCGATGAGACCGTGTTTATTTTGTCCCAGGAGTGCAGGAGTTAAATGTCCACCTTGTTCTGTCTCTGCAGGATAGAAAGCACATGTTTCTGTGTGTCTGATTGTAGATTTCCTTATAGATTTCTATGCACACACATTTGGTTGTTCTGGATGAACTGCCTTTTTAAATACTCTGACAATTTCATAAACATTCTAGAAAATTCAAGAAAACAATTCCCTACAAAGAACTCATCCCACACACTTGCCAAAGGAATCTGTTTAGAGAAAAAAACAAAACAACACCCTGCCCTTTCATGTGTGTCATCATTAGGATCTTCCTGTGGGGAGGCCAGGTCCTCCTGGCCATGCAGCTGGAAGCCCCGGAGTTGGCATGGTTGTGGGTGGCGGCCTGCGCACCTTCCCCAGGAGCAGGTCCGTGCATGGTGACCCACGTCAGATGGGGACACCCATTTGAGTCCCACTGTTCCTCCTGGGAGTAGGAACGGGAGTCGCAGCCACCAACGTGGAATCAGAAGGCAGGCTTCCTTTCCACCTGGGAGCTGCCAATCTGAGGGCTCTGGCTGTTCTGCGGAGCGCCCACCTCTCCGCTCTGAGTTGCCAGCAGGGTGCGCTTTCTCCAGGGCAGAGGGTGGGGGACCTGGAGATGTCTGTACCCGGGGATCTGGCCCTCTGTCAGGGTGCGGTCTTTTCTGTTCTTCCCCCTCAGACTCTTGAGGGCCACTTCTGGCCTTGTGTATGGTAGTCCCATTGGTGAACTGCCGGACGGCAAGACAGGGCACCCGAGGGTCGGTGGGTGTGGGGTGTGGCCAGAACTGGAGCTCAGTTGGGGGGCAGGAGCAGTGGCTGGCACTTTGACGCAGAAGCCAGCAGGCAGATTCAGGTTCCGGACTCAAACCCGCATCAGGGGCATTTCCAGTTTCTATTAAAACTATATTTGATTTCAGTTGGGACAGACAGGATTGTTTTGTCTGCTGGGAATGTTCTGGAAATGTTTGTCATTTTCCTCTTTCATTTTCTCCCGTTCCATTTCTGCCTTAACTTCCACTCCTCAGAGGGAGGCAAGCGCAAAGGAGCCCTGTGCCCCCAGGCTCGGGCCACATGGGCAGGAGGCACTTGCTTCCTCTGGGCGCAGGGCCGGGCCCCCACCTCCTCTGAACCTTTGTTTTCCTTTTGGTGGAACACAGTGCCTGCCATTCAGTTAGACCTTCTTGACCGCCTCTCTGTGTCATCCATTTTTCCAAAGAAGAGACAGAGTGAAGTACTTGCAAGTCTCTACTCGAAGACTGTCCGAAGGTGTCTTCTCGTTAGGTTTTGGTTTTCCCCCATATCCCAAGGTGAAGCACTGAGATTCTGCCGTTTAAGAACCTACGACCCGAAACCCTCCCCCGGTCAGCTACGGTGTATTTAGGAGGCCCCAGACCTTCACAGTGTCTTTGAAGCCCAACCCCTTGGTTTCCTTTTGGATTTTCCTTCCTTTTGTTTGAAGTTTGGTTTTGCTTCTCTGTGTTTTGTACGTATCTTGTTGAATGTTGTCAGGATTGAGCTTCACGTTTCACTGCAGCAGCAGAGTGTACATTCTGATTTGCTACGTTTATATATATCTTGAAGCTAAATGTATATATGAGTAGTTTGCCATGAGATAACACAGTGTAAACAAAGTAGACACCCAGAAATCGTGACTTCTGTGTTCTCTCCATTTGAGTATTTTGTAATTTTTTTGAAATATTTGTGGACATAAATAAAACCAAGCTACACTACAGCAGCTGGGTGTTGACCAGTGGACTGTGTCTCATTCCTGGGAGTGGGTGGGGACCTTGGCAGTTGCCCCTACCTAGGTCCCCCGGGCCGGGGAAGGGGCAGGGGGGAGAGTTCGGGTCTCAGCTGTTCCTGGCTCACTGTTTGCCTACCCTCCCAAGCGGCTTCCAGAAAGAGTCTTCTCTGCGGTGTCTGGTAGGAAGGGTTTCTCTGATGAGTGCTCTCAGGGATGCTCCGACCTCCTGGCTTGAGATCATTGGGACCGGCGATGAGCACAGCCAAGCAGCAGAATGGGCCTGCGAGATGATGACACCGGGCCCCGGGACATCCTCTCCTTAGATTCCTTTCCCCCCTGCCACTTGCCCACACTGATAATTTGTGGACACCCTCCACGGTGAATGGTCACGTGGCTCCTTCCCTGCCTGGAGGAGAGACCTTGAGCTGCCCCCCGAGCCCGGTGGCCGCCTCCGCCCATCCCCTGCGCCCTGCCGGTGCACCAGCCCCACCCTCAGATGCGCCTCCAGGGTCAGGGATGCAGTCTAGCTCCCCGGGGCAGAGCGATGCGCTGGTGGCCCACAGGGTGTGGATGTGGCCACGAGGGGGCAGCAGGCATCGGAATGGATTCAGGCTCAGCTTTCTGAGACTGTCGGGGGCATTTTCATAAAGCTTCAAGACTATCCTCTGGAAGTTTATATGTTTGCCTTTCCATCTGGAATATGGGTTTCCAGGTGTCCTGGGAGATGGAGCAAGAGCAACCCTATTGATAAACTGCCCTCAAAGCAGGCTGACTCTGCCTCTTGGTGGTAAAGGCCTAGGGAACGGGCTTGTGTCACTACCTAATGGAGGACGAGACAGTTTTGCCAGCCAGAGGACCCCGAGGGGCATACACACTGATGGCCCTAGAGGCGGGTCTGTGTTCTCTGACAGCAGGAGTCCTGCTCAGCGACTGGGGTAGTTAGGGGGTGAAGTTGAGGGGTCTGCCAGAGTAGGCATTGGGGGCACAAGTGACCGTCATTCTGGATCGTGGGTGAGAAGGCAGGACGGGAGTGGCAGGGGGAGCAGAGGGAAGGGTGAATGGCCAGAAGCCAGGTGCCGCCTTTGCTAGTTTCTCACCTAGACTGTGCTCTCTATGAAAATAATGTTTGGCAGGCATGAATGTATGACTACAAACTCCACATACGTTACAGGATGAGGCTTCGGTGTCTGTGAATAGACACATAGATTGATGCTGCAGAGACAACCCTCAGATCAGAGCACAGGCTGTAATGGTTTCTCAGGTGTGGACAACTGTGGCCATTGTCCCCACCCTGCCACGCCCCCTTTCTGAGGCGGAGAGCCTGCGGCAGTGGCCATCTGCTGGGTTCGTGGGGAGGACAGAGCGTCTGCCATCCTGCCACTGTGCCCTGGCCGCGCCCTCGCCTCTTGCCACCTGCATGAACTGGCATCGGAGTCCCTGTGCATGGGTCCTCAGCTTGGGCTGAGGGCCTGGTGGTTCCGCAGCCCCTCTACTTAGGGGGCTGAGAAACGTGAGCTACGAAAATTAACTTGGCAGGGCTGGGTGCGTGGTCGCCGTGTTGACAAATACCGATGGTAAGTTCGGGTGCCCCGGGCAGCTCAGCGAGGCACCGCCTGTGCAAATTGAGCCACTTATCCACGGGGTAAGGACGCACAAACCCATCAGCAGCGACCTCCCCCGTTGACACGGAGTTACGAGACCCTCAAATACCAGGAATGCGGAGCCAAACAGGTGCGTGTGCAGTGGCTGATGAGTGACGGTCAGGGCTGAAGAGCGACAGGGCTGCAGTGCTTCTGCACAAAAGCTCGTGGGACCCTGAGCGGCACGATCTGGCGCCAACACACCTCAGCGACCACCCTCGGCCTCTCCCGCCCAACCCACTCGGCTGCTGGACTCAAAGCTTGTGGAATCCGAACAGGACCAGTTAGAGCGGACAGCTGGGGTCAAGCCACAGGCCCCAAGACCAGTGGAAGTGTCTGTCCTGCACTGGACCCCTGAGCTGTGGAGACGCCAAGGGGCAGAGGGACTCTTGGCCTCCCTGCCCCCTCCCAGGGAGGGTCAGCCAGACGAGCCTGCTGGGGGAGGTGGCCGCGGGGCTGGCTGTCCAGCTGCACTCCTCAGGCTGCCGGGGAAAGTGAGCGCTCTGGAGGCCTGGGACTCCTGGGGGCGGCAGGGCCCCGTTAGGAATCGGGCTGTCGGAGCTGCAGTGTCTCCTGTGGCTGAAGCCCGTGGCCCAGGAACAGCACAGACTTTACCCCGGGGCTTGCCCACTCTCCCTGGGTTCTCTGTCCTGCAGTTCTGGCCCCCGAGGTCTCCGTATCTGCGGTGTCCCCTCCCTGTGTCCTCACTGGGTCCCCATCTGCCCCGGGGGGCTCTGGCAGCTCGCAATCCGGACTCCCGAGTCTCTAACCGAGGGCGGCTCCTCTAGCAGCGGTCTTCGCCAAGAACAGCTTCCAAGTCTTGGGTAACTGTTTCCCTCTGGCATATTAGGGACCCAGGCTGCAGAAGCTGCGCCCACATCCCCCGACCCCGACGGGGTTCCGGGGGTGGAAGGCACTTGCTCTGCAAATGTTTGCTGACCGAATGAACGGGCCCCCGCAGGGGAGGGCTCCTCTGTGCACCGACCGGATGTGCTGTTGAGTCATAGGCCTGGGTGACCAGATAGAGGGGCCTTTGGTCCATCCAGGGAGCTGGTCACTACTGGGGCACCTGAAGTGACCCCTCTTTTCTCTCAACCCTGCCTCCCCCTGACCACCTGGGCCTGCTCTGGGATCTCACAGCCCCTCTGGCTCTGGCCCGCCCCATTCCCCGATGTTTGGGCGGGGAGGGGGGTCTGCTTCACAGTGGTGGCCTCTGTCGAACCCCTATGGTGTGGACACCCAATGTAGTGAGACGAAAAACAGAACCTTAACGCACTTCTTAGAAGACCCTTCCAGCCTATGCAGGGCACGGGTGTTTAAGAGCTGATGTCTTCCGTGTGCCTGTCCCCCAACTGTCGCCCCCAGGTCGCCCCTGCTCCCCTTATTTTTGCACAGGCTCTGCTGCACTTCACGTCGCACAATAGATTTGAAACATGGTCCTTGCGACCACTCCTGGTCATGACCACCAGGTGGCAGCATCTGCAAAGCTCTGGCGCCGTTCCTCCCCAAGGGTCCCCGAAGTGACCCAAGGTCCCCAGGAGCGGTGTGTGGGAATGATGATACGTATTGTGTAAAAGAACCGATGTTTCCTGGAGGCCAGCAGCCGGAGAGGAGGGGTGGGCGTTCTGGGCAAAGGGCAACTGGAACAGGTCACGGCAGGAGCGTGGGGGAGAGGTGGCAGGAACGAGGGGGCGGGGGGCTGCGGGTGGCACGGGGAGGGCCAGCCTGGATGTCATGGCAGGGAAAGGCTGTGGGGAGGCCAGGAGGTGCTTCTCTGTGCTTTTCAGCTGTATTCCCACGCTGGGCCATACACTGTAGGTGCTCAGCAAACTGGCTGAGTGGCGATCACCCCATGATCACCTCAGCCACGATGATTTCCAGCATGACGGCCCTCGAAGCCCCCCGGAGCGCTCCCCTGAGCCGCTGCTGCCCTAAGGGTCCTGGGCCCCAAATATGCCCTCATCTCAGGTCATCTGCTCCTCTCCTCCTCCGAGTCTTTCAGGAGGAGGGTCCTCGGGGGCCCTCCGGCCTGCTCGCAGCTAGGACGAGGGCACAGCAGGCACCCGCACTCCCCGCACGCACGACCTGAAGGTAGCACGAAGCCGAGCGCCTCGCTGCACGGCAGCCCCCGGCCGTTGTCGGGCCTCATGGCACGTTCCCTCCAAACCTGTGGCCCAGGGCGCCTGGGGGGCTCAGTCGGTCAGGCGACTGCCTTCGGCTCGAGTCACGATCCCGGGGTCCTGGGACCGAGCCCCACATCGGGCTCCCTGCTCGGCGGGGAGCCTGCTCCCCCCTCTCCCTCTGCCTGCCCCCCCCCCGCTGTGCTCTCTCACTGTCTCTCTGTCAAATAAGTAAATAAAATCCTTAAAAACAAACCCTGGGGACCCGGTGTGATGGGTGTGAGAATGCCACCCTGCCCAGTGCCTGTATCCCAGCGCGGGGTCCAGGGTTAGCCCAAGAGTCTGGGAAGACAGAAAGCGGACAGGAGAAGCCTGTGGTTTCCCGACCGGGCCCCTGGCTGCTCGCTCAGCGTCCGCTCCAGGTGCTGCGGGCCGCGGGCAGCGGCGGCAGCGCTGTGTTCATGCCCCAGCAGCGGCACGAGAGCTCCTTTGCCAAGTTTGCTGGGTGCAGAGTCAGGAATGGCATCAGTCGGGAGTGTCCGGTTTTCGTGGCTTGGAGGGTGTCCGTCTCATCATGGGCCCACGGAACAGAGGCTCCCCTTCCCCTTCCTCTTATTGTGGCCAGGCGGAGACAGGCTGCGGGGAAGGGCCACGGCAGCTCAACGTTTGCTCCAGAAACATTAAGCAGCGTGAGGTCTGGAATCAGATTCCCTGGTACAAGCGTGTGACCCTGTGTGACCTGGGCCGAGCACTGAGGGTGCTCATCTCGGGTCCAGGTCTCCTGCCAAACAGAGTCGGGCCAGCTCCTTCCCTTTGCTGGGAAGCATGAAGCGAGAAGACTGCAGAAGACACTTAGCTCACTGCAGGGCCCGCCTTAAGACTTGGGGACGGACCCATGAGCGGAGGTCACTGTCCTCGCCATCATCATAGCTCCATTGTTAAGTCCAGAGAGTGATTCTCTGAGATGTGGAAATCAAGCGATCGCGGCTCTCGGCGAGTCCCGGGACTCATGGTTTGGATCCTGTGGTTGCTCCCACTGCCATCTGCTGGGAACAGACCTGAAGGTCAAGGGCAGCGTCTGGGTGCTGGCCTGAGGGCCCTGCTCCGCCCACTGACTCCGTGCAGATTCCCACATGAAAGAGCAATCTCTGTTTACTTAGAAAGTTCTAGGAAGAAGGCCCAAGGTTTGGCAAGCCAGGAGCGAGAGGGGAGCCTCCCTGTTCTTTCTTTCTCGCGCAAAGATTTGACCATTCTGGGCAAAAGCATCCCAGACCAAGGGACAGCCATTCAACACCACATTTTCTAAAACATCTAAAGCTCTTGTAAGCAATATAAATGCGGGGAGGATGAGTCTGGAGTCCAAGGAAAAGCATGGGACAAGCAGGAGGCCCAAAGGAATTGCATGACTGAAAAGTCACCAAAATTCTCTCTGCTTCACCTACACATGGAGCAGGGGGGATGAGACCTGCTTCACTTAGCTTGTAACCACCAAGGGTAAAATGGCATGACACGATGGCCCAGAGAGAGGACTCACTGATTCCAACCAGGGCGGGCTGCACGGAGGAGGTGGCATTTTAGACGGCTCTAAGTCGATGACTCAGAAGTTGGTGGGCAGTGAAGAGGTAGAAAGACTTCACCTGTGGGAAGCACATGAGCACAGGCACGGAGCCCATCTGTGGCAGAGGGGGGGCTCTGTGGCTGGAGCCGTACAGAAGGCCACGGGCTTGGGAAGACGGACAGGGCCCAGGCTGGGTGTGAAGAGTTTAGACCTGGTGCCTTAGGCTCCGAGAAGCCCCCCGAAAGTGTTAAGAGGAAAGGGGTGCACAGAGGCATGAGACGAGGAAGTGGGCAGAGATCCTGGGCCAGATCTGGGGGCACAGAGAGGGGGGCCTGGGCTCCAGGGACGCCACAAGCGCCACCTCAGTTCCAGGAGACCAGCAGGCAATGGCACTGGGGAGGCAGAGGCTCACGTGGGGAGGCGGGTAAGGTGCGCTGCAGGGTTGGGGGTTTTACACCTACTGTCCCTGACTTGTCAGACGACGGGACATGTTAGCGGCCCGTAAACCCGACTCTCCTCAGAGGTTGGTGGCAGGCCCAGACCCCCAGTGGTTCTGGGGGACTTGTGATCAGTGTCTCCTCTGTGTCCCCAGACTAGAGGTACCATGCCCTGAGGGTCCTGGGGGCCAGGCCCAGTTCCGGCGCAGCGGCAGGTGCAGCAGGGACGGGCCGCGCCCCGCCGCTCACGGCACCCGCGGCCGGCACTCACGGTGCGGGGACAAGAGCCCGCCCGGCTGTCCCGGGAAGGGGCCTCGGCCAGCTCGGGGCGTCGAGCGGTGGAGGATGACGAGAAGCCACGCGGCGAAGGACCTTGACGCAACAAGTCCGACAGTCACGCAGGTCCATCAGCGGGAAGACGGTGGGTGCGGGTCGGTGGGGCAGGTCGGAGGGCAGGTCTGCGTTCACCAGGTCCTGCTCCTTCTCCTTGACGTCCCCGCCTCCCCGGACGTGCTGCGACCCGGGCGTCTGGGGGCCCGCGATCCGTTGAACGCACCAAGCGAGTTGCCGCCTCCGTTCTCTGACGTCGCCTCTCTTCGCCAGGCCTCGGCCCGTCTCCCTGGCACAGGCTCCTCCCCAGCCTTGCGGGCCCATCCTCCTGCCCTGCTCGTGTCCACTTACCGCCACCCGCGGGCGCAGACCTCAGCGTGTCGTCTGCTTCTCCTCCACCAGCTCCACCAGGGCGGCCACGTGCTCCCAGCTGGACCCCAGCACCTGCCGCTGCCCGCACCCCCGGGGCACCGATGGCTCTCCGTGGAGGTGGGGGGGCAGGGGGGGACGGGCGAGCGGCTGGGTGGGAGAGTGAATGCAGGCCGTCTGACCCCAAAGCCCTGCGCACTCTGACTCGGATCTGGGGGGCCACGTACGGGAACCAGGCTCTCTGCCCCTCGGCACCATCGGCCTCTGGGGCTGGAACATGCCTCGTGGGGGCGGGGGGCAGCCAGTGACCGTAGGAGGGTTGAGGCGCCTCCGGCCGGTGGGCACGCACCCGAGCGGCGACAAGCAGAACTACCTCCAGACGTGGCCCGAGGTCTTCCCGGGCCGGGGCTGCAGCATCGCCGCCGGGCGAGGACCCCGGAGCTCCGTC
>LNAC01000124.1:4025629-4038860 GCA_002007465.1 Ailurus styani
GAGGCGAACTCGTTGAGGCCCGTCAGGGAGCTGTCCCTGCTGGCGAAGCTGCCGTACTTGGGCGTGAGCGGGCTGAGCGGCGAGATGGGGCTGGAGAAGCTGGCGTAGAGGCCGGGCGCCGGGGGGCAGGGCAGGGGCGCGCCGGGCCCCTCCTCGCAGGGCAGCGGCGGCGACGGCGGCAGCGGGAGGCTGGGGCTCTTCATGGTGGCCTTCTTCTCGCCGGGGGGCCGCAGAGGCCTCTCGGGGATGCTGACCAGGGTCAGGACGGTGGTGACGCTCAGGGTGACGGCGGTGAAGATGTAGACGACCCTCAGCTGGCCGCCCAGGGCCCTCCCGAAGCTGGTTCTGTCCCAGTGGATGCCCCCGACCACGTACCCGAATCCTCCTCCGAGGCCTGGGGAGAGAAGCCGGGTTAAGTCCCTCCAGCAGGCGGGGGGGTGGGGGGGAGGGGGAGGGCCATTGTGAGTCACGGTTCCGCGTCTCCGTGTCTTGCTCAGTCACCAAATCTGTTGTGAGGACACAGATCTGGCATCGGTCCCTCCTAAACCCCAGCAAAAATGAGAAGGAGAATGGGATCCCCTTGGGGCCACGCTCCAGGGCCACCTGCCCGTCTGCGTCCGTCCCACTTACACACGGCCTTGCTGGATTCCTGCACGTCTACACTGGCTCACGGTCCCCTTCGAAGAGGCCCAATCCCCCCATCATCAGTGCCGGGCGAATAGGGAGGATCTCGTCTCCCACACGCAGACCACATGCGTGTGTGTGGGGTGGAATTCATGGGGCCCCCCGGTCTTGCCTGATGCCCGCGTCCTCATGCATGGCCACCGCTAGTGGTCACCCCCAATGGTGACCAAGGACCGCCGCCCTCGCTCTCTGGCTCAGCAAGCCGACGGGAAACAACAGGGCTGCAGGGATCCGGTCCTCTGCTCCCGCTCGCGGCATCCCACGGCCTCAGGGAACAGGTGCATGGCAAACTGATTCGAGCAGCACAGCATAAAAATGTGGGCAATGCCACGTTGCACTCAGCCAGCAGCACTTAGCTCCAGAAAGTGCTCTTCCCTCGCCGCCCGCTCCCACGTCCCCGGCCCCCCGAGCCCCCTCACTGCTACACCACAGGGGCTGTGGCCTTAGCTTATCTTGAGTTCAGCGACATTTCAAGCCCATCTGCTGGTTGGGAGGCGAGTTCCCTCCCTTTACTCCTGCTGCTGGTGAACGCAAACAGCTCGTGCGATCTGGCCACCCTCCGCTTCGGGGAGAACCAGCCACTTGTAAATCGTAAATTCTACACCAAGGCCTGGGCTCAGACACGCTCAGCTCAGCCTTCCGCGGGCCCCTCAAGGTGCCACGTGGCCTTGACTCCACTGACTTACCGGTTTCCCCCAGGGCTCCCTCATCCGTTCCCGACAGTCCTTACGGGCCTTGGAATTTCACGTCTCCCCGCCTCTTAGGACCGTGCTCCCAGTGAGCTTTTCCCACCTCTTCTGAAGACACAATTGCTATTTTGTGGCCCTTAAATAAGGTCAGATTTGACATGACCTTTATTAACTATTTTTTTAAACGATGACTGAAGCAAATGTATTCTCAGGGGAAAGAAATGGTATATGGACTCAGCCTCGAGAAAACAAACAGCCTGATTCAAACAGGGGCAAAGAACTCACATATCTATTTCGTGTCTATTTCTCCTAAGAAGACACACAGATGGCCAGGGAGCCCCGGAAGGGGCGCTCAGCGTCAGGAGCCATCAGGGAAATACAGACCACAATGAGATCCCACTTCCCGCCCATGAGGATGGGTTGTATCAGAAAAAGAGACAATAATGAGTGTTGGTGAAGACATGGAAATTGGAGCCTCTGTGCACTGCAGGGGAACATTCTATGTGCCATAGAATGGGGCAGCCGCCACGGAATTCTGAATCGAATTACCATAGGATCCAGTACCTTCACGTCTGGGTTTATGGCCAACAGAACCGAGAGTCCACCCGTGACACACGGGAGGGACATTCTGACACCTGCTACAACAGGGATGACTATTGCTTGAAGGGAAATCGGCCACAAAAAGACAAATCCCGCATGAGGCCACCCGCAGGAGGGACACAGAGCTGCCACAGAGAGACACAGAGAGTGTATGGTGACCTGGGGGTGGGTGTGGGGAATGCGGAGTCAGTGTTCAGTGGGGACGGAGTTTCAGCTCTACTAGATGAGAAAGTTGTATGCGCGTTGGGGGTGTGGACGGCGGTGATGGTCCCGCCACGACGTGGGTGTGCTTGATGTCACCGAACGGTCCACTTGAAATTGGTTAAGATGGTTTTTTTATTGTGTGTATTCGAACCCCACAAAAAAAAGAGAAGAGGGGCCCGGGGGGCTCAGTCGGTTAAGCATCTGACTCTTGATTTTGGCTCAGGTCAGGATCTCAGGGTCCTGGGATCGAGCCCCAGGTCAGGCCCTGCGCTCGGCGCGGAGTCTGCCTGGGATTCTCTCTCGCCTCCTGCCCCAGCCCCTACCCTCACTGGTGCACCTGTGCGTGCTCTCTCTCTCTCTCTCCCTCCAAAATAAATAAATAAGTCTTTTTTTAAAAGGAAAAGAAAAGAAGCAATACAGATACTACCAATACAGATGCTAACAATACTATCAGGTAACAAAGGAGTCCTCCTTGCCACCCTCTGCACCCCAGCACTGGCCCAGCCGAGACCCCTGCAGAAATTCCCTGCCCCCATCCACGCATGTGTGTAAACAGAGACAAGTGTGGCATTTTCTAGAAGAAGAAACTGGGATTGGACAGACTGAGCAGTTTGCCTCATGTCACGCACTGAACAGGAGGAAAAGCCCAGGACCAACTCAGGCTTCCCGACCCCGGAGCCGCTGGTCTCTCCCCTTTGTCCATCCAGGTCCTGTGCAACCCTGTCTTGTTACGTCTTTCCCTTGACCTTCAGAAACACTTCCCGGTGCTCTCATAAACGGGAGTATTTTAGTCCATTTTATTTTGGACAAGGTACGTGTTTTATATAAGAAAGCCGGAAGTCCTGCTTTTTCGAGAATACTTTGATAAGCAAACATCATGCTGAATTCTCCTTTCCGCGGTCGATTCTCTTGAAGCGCTCTCGAGCGCGGTCACGGAGGATAAGCCTCGCCCTCCGCACCCCTCCCTTCTGCGAACCACGCAGGCTCCGTGGCCCTGCGGTCCTTCCCGCCTCGTGTCTCACCTCCCTAGGCCCGTTTCTCCCGTTGGCAGCACATGCAACTCGGCCGTGTGTGTGTGTGTGTGCACATGGCACGTGTGTGTGCACAGCTCATCAGAGGCAGACTCTGGATGTGCCAGTTTCCCCGCTCACTCAAATGTATCCGTGACCCCAGTCACGCCCAGGCCACACGCGATCGCACCAGCAGCGTGCAGAGCCCCGAGCCCTTGCCAGTTGCCCAACACACCAGGTCCCACTGAAGTCAAACAAGGTGATGCTCTGCCTTCTTGTTTTGGCCCCAAGACTATGAACAGCCACCCTTTTTGTGGTCTATATGATGCCACGTTTCTGTGGACTTTATGCCTTTTTTGGGGGGGTGGGTGATGTCACCCGTGACACAGTGACATCCCCGTTTAACACGGCCCCGGCGTGTTGCGCCGATCCCAGGAGGGGGTGCTGTGTCTTAGGAAGCAGCCGTGTGTCAGGGCAGCTTTGCTCAGGCACGTGTTCTGGCGCTGTTGGCCACGAGGCCCGTGTTAGTGAATCTGTGATCCACATTCAGAAGGTGTCTTTAAACAGAAACACAGAAAACAAGCTTACGTGCTGATGGGGCTGATGGGAGTGGGACCAGAGGTTTGCGGGAACCTAACCCTGTCCCTTTCCTAGGCGCGGTAACTCCGCGCTGGCGAATTCAGTGTTCGTGGCGACTCTGCAGACAGTAAGTCCTCGGACAATGAGAATAAGGTGCATGTCGGAGCACGTACCCGGAACTTACACACGCACACGTGTAGCTGTGCCTGTGGTTCCTACATGTACACGCACATGTCAACGCTGCAGAGTACTGCTGGACTGTATCATTGAAATAGATATTTTCAATCAGGTCATTGTCCATCCATATAGTTGAGGGTCGGTTTTTTTTTTTTTAAGATTTTATTTATTTATTAGAGAGAGAGAGAGTGAGCTAGCTCGCACAAGCGGGGTGGGGGGCAGCAGAAGGAGAGGGAGAAGCAGGCTCTCTGCGGAGCAGGGAGACCGATGCGGGGCTCGATCCTGGGACCCCAGGATCATGACCTGAGCTGAAGGCAGCCACTTCACCGACCGAGCCACCCAGGCACCCCCATATATTTGAATTTTACAACTTTGCCTTTGCATCAGGGTGATCGGAAGTGCCCACAGTGAAAGGTGCTGCCCCGTGGCCCAGACACCTACCTGCCAGGAGAGCGTGGATGTTGAGGCCGCGGTCCTGGTCGGCGGGGCTGCACACGTCCATCATGTAGGCGTGGCTGGGGTTGTCGGCAGAGTCGGCACTGAAGTCCATGAGCACCACCCCGCACACGGTCAGGAGGAGGCCCCACTTGTGGTTGTCGGCCGAGTCAGCCAGTGCCGTGCCCAGGTCCCTGCCGTTGAGCAGGAGCGAGAGGCCCAGCAGTGCCCCTGTGGACAGAGAAACAAAGTCACACCAAGGAAATTTGGAGCAGCTCTGTCAACCCCACCTGACCCCCCAAGCTGGCCGCTTCAGTCTAGAATCTTTAGGGCCCCGAGAATTCATTTTTAACCAAACTTCAAGCAGAACCCATTGGAAAAGTCACCTGCACACTCACCATGGTGTTTTGGTTTTTGGTTTTTTGTTTTTGTCTTTGTTTTCGTTTGCATAGGGGTTTTTGTTTTGTCAAGCAGGGTGGGAATGACCTAAACTTTAACTCGTTCTTAAAAACTCAGAGTGCTAGACTGTCACAGTTAACTCAGGCCAGGTTACGGGTGCTCTCTGCCATGCACCTGTGGAATTATCTGTGTCGCTGCTTTGGTCAACATTCTTTTAGATTTTGCTAAGAGGAAGCAGTTGGGACCTTTTTTTCTTTTGTTTTCTTTCTTTCTTTCTTTTTTTTTTTTTCCACTTTATTTCAGTTCCAAAACAACAGACCTATAGCCAGGACAAGAATGAAAGGGCGTCTCCTTCCAAACCTTGAGGTACATCGATCACTCCAAGCACCCAGCAGTGGCTGCAGTAGGAATCCTGAAACAGAGCAGGCCAGGGGTCACTGCTGGGGTTCCCCCACCCCACCCCACACACCATGCTGGAAAGAGGCAGCCCCGTCACAGCCCTCAAACACCTGCCCCCAAACGTCCCAGGGTGTCAAATGAATAAATGATGAAATTTGGAGTACACAACTCGGAGGTAGAAGAACAAAAGATGGACTTTTGGAATAGCTTGGCTTCTGCCCACATTTTCTACTCAGGCCCCTGTAAGGCACTAAGCGGCCATGACCTTCCCTGGGAATCCACGAAATTCCAGGACCTTCCTAGACCCAAACCACATCTCAAGTTTTGTTGCTTGGATCCTCCAGTGGTAGCTCCATGTGTGGTGGTGGGAACACTTGGGGTCTGTGAAATGCATGTTCCATGGTCTGGTGTAGATAAAGTCACTTAAGATATGGGGTGTGGTGACCCCACCTGTGTTCCCCCACGGCCCCAAACTAATGAGTGCAATGTCACTCTGGCTCCTCCCTTGTCCCCTTGGGACCCTCTAGCTGCTTCAACTCAGGCTTCTGGAAGCTTCCAGAGGTTTCCGGAGGCCATCCACCACCGGAGCAGAGCTGGGGCTCACCCAGGATGGGGCTGATGAACCACACCAGACTGTAGAGCTGGTCGGGCAAGCCCATCTGTAGGAGCACGGGGGTCACGTACGCCGTCTCCATGGCATAGCTGAACTCGATGCCAAAGAGAATACAGCCGTTGAAGAGCAGCTCCCGGAAGGACCTCTGGGGGTGCAGGTCCCCAAAGTCCACCAGCTCGATTGGACATGGGGTGTTGGGGGGTGGAGGTGGGGAAGGGCGAATGCACTTCCTCCTCTTGGGGTGTCGTTTGAAGTTGTTGGCCCGGTGGCTGATATGCCGGGTCACGGACCCCGAGTAGCCCGAGATCTGAGACCTCCAGAAGTCCTGAGGAGCCAAACTGGGGAAGAGGGCCTCTCCTGGAGGGGTGCTGGTCGCCGGGGGGATCATCGTAGGGGGGGCCGGCGGGTGTTCCTGTGGGGAAAGCCAGTTCGGGGGCGACAGTCACTCACCAGGGCCGCTGCCGCCAGAGTTAATCTTTCCAGGGGGCTCCCCCCGCCCCCGCCAGACTGGCCCCTGCTTATCCTTGTCCTCCGGGAAGGGACAAGCTCTGCGGCTGATGCCGGGCCCCCCAGAGCAGAGGCCTGCTGCTCGTGGATGTGGCTCAGGAGACCACAGCCGGCGCTCTCTCCCCGCTCAGGGGGGCGACCCCTGTCCTCAGGTCCCTGCACTCAGACTCAAGGGGACTTTCCCACAAGGAGGGCCTGGCCAGGAGCCTCCTGGAAGGCGGAAGCCCCCAGGCCCCCCCCCCGGCTCTGAAGGGTGCCAGGCTCTTTTAGGACCTGCAACCCATTTTCAGGATGAATTTTGCCCAGGGGAGCAGAGAGGTGGGGAGACCAGACTTGGGCCAGGACCTACCCACGGGCCCCCTGAGCCCCTGTGCCCGGTCAGGCGACAGCCCTTCCTGCACGAGGCAGAAAGTCACAGCGGTCCCCCTGCCTATCGCTATGTCTCCTCTTCCCGGAAGGCTGGGGCACTTGCTCGAAAGCAGATGCTTGAGTTTAATTCCAGAACTTTCCTTACAGCCCCAGTGGATGAGTGAATCTGTAGTCAAGTCAGGAGAACTGAGACTTTGCTCATGTTTGAAAATGGCTCCCTTTAAAGAACTAAACCAGACACCCTGAATCCCACATTTCTAGACGACACCCTGAATAGGGATGCTGTTTACCAAAAAAAAGGGGGGGGGACAAAGAACCAGGGATGGGGAGAAATGGATACCCTCCAACTTCAAATCATTTTGTAGAGCGATTTTCACCATGCCCAGGCCCGGAGTAGGGAATTAGCAAGGGCGCAAGCCTGGGCTCGTGCCCCCTGGGGTCTGCAATCTGTCACTTAGAGACTTGTTTCTGGGTGCAATTGTTTTCTCTGGAATCAATCTAGATGGTTCAAGGAACTGGGGGACAGTTCCTGATTCCAAGCACGGATTCTAGCACGTTGACCTGGGCAGTTTAGCCGATGTCGATTCCAGTACGCACAGGGCGAGGAAGATTTCCGAGATCAGAGGGAAGGAGACAGAGAAAAACATACAAGGGGCACTTTTGAGAATTCTGTCTGGCTTCGGCGACAGCTCACCCCGTCTGCCTCACAAAAAAGCAACTGCCTACGTTTCCTTTGACCTCCTGCCTGAGAAGTCGGCCCCAAACCCAAGACAACATTCCCAACATTGATGGGCTTCCTGACCGAGACACTTGGCATTTACTATGATAAATGTTAACAGGCTTTTTTTCCCCCCAAAATTACTTTTCAGTTTTAAAAATGAGGCCCTGATTTCTGATGTTAACTCATCACCCTCCATCATATTATCGTTAGTCTGTAAGTTCTTCATAAAGTGCTCTGAAATGCCTCGTCCGTCAGTCAAGATTTGTAGCCTAAACTCCCCACCACCCTATCTACTCAGGGATAGTCTTCCTTCTATCCGGAAGACACCGGTGGTGGAAGTGATGTTTCTTGGAGACACTCCAGCAGGATTCAGAACCCTGTGTTAACCCAACGACCGTCCATCTACCCACTCATTCTCCCTTCCACCTACCCGTCCATCCACCTACTTATCCACCCACCCATCCCCACCCATAGCCCACGTTCACCCATTCCTCTTCGAATCTACCCGTCCACCCTTCCAAACATCCATGCCTCCACCCATGCATCCATTCACCTACATACCCATTCTCCCATTTGACTGAGTACTAAGTACCAAGACACCGAGGTCACAGGGATAAAAGAAAGACAAAGTTCTTGCCCCTGAGTTGGGTGGAAAGTGGAGGGACGGAGATCTAAGAAGTGGGAAGCTCCTATGTAAAGGGGATGTACATGCAACAGTTGGGCACCATGTCAGTGGCATGAGAGATGAAGCCATTGGGAAGGAATCAGCTGACTACGAAGGGCCTGGTGGCCCTGCGGAGAGATGGGTTTCTTTTGTTTTGTTTTTAAGATTTTATTTATTTACTTGAGAGAGAGAGAGAGAGAGAGCACAGAGGCGCAGGGAGAAGCAGACTCCACGCTGAGCAGGGAGCCCAGTGCAGGACTCGATCCCAGGAGATCATGATCTGAGCAAGAAGGCAGATGCTTAACCAGCTGAACCGCCCAGGTGTGCCTGCTGAGATGGATTTTATACTGAGAGGCCAGGGATGAACATACACAGAGACCCAGTCTACTCTTACTTCTTGGACAGGTTGGGGATAAGATGGCTTATCTTCTGACCTTAGAAAAATCCCACACTAGCTCTAAAAGAAAAACAGATATACCTAAAAACTGTGTAGGTAAGATATATACTTCATTAAAAACATAACTAGGGTGCCTGGGTGGCTCAATCAGTTAAGCATCATGAACTCAACTCAGGTCATGAACTTAGGATCGTGACATTGAGCCCCATATCAGGTTCCATGTTCAGCAGGGGGTCTGCTTAAGATTCTCTCTCTCCCTCTCCCTCTGCCCTCCTCCCTTCCAGCACACACACACACACACACACACACACACACACACACTCTCTCTCTCTCTCTCTCTCTCTCTCTCTCTCTCTCTCTCTCTCAAATAAATAAATCTTAAAAAACCCCTGCATAATTCATTTATGAAGATGAAGTCAAACTTAATTTTTTTTAAAAGCTAAATTCTTGATTTTGTTCCTCCTGTTTTAGCTCAGCCCATAGTAAATACTCCAGAAAAATCTATCCTTTGGCCAGTCTTGCCTTCAAAAACCCAGGTGGCTGTTAGCATTGCCTGGAGCTTTACTCATTCATTAAAAACACAGAAATAAGGTGCCCTTTGAACACCGCGTAATAAGACCATCTGCTTAAAAGTCTGAAGGAAGACCTTTAGCACGGGTGGGTGGGAGAACTTGACCTGACCCCACCTGTCCGGTCACAGCCCCACCTCCACTGCACTGCCTACTCCCTCTTGGCCTCTCTATGTGCTCCTCGCCCCTTCCTGCACAGGGCACCACTCACTACTATGCGCATTTTACCCCCATAAGGGGGACTTAGCGCACAGGCATTAGAAACCTTGCTTTTTGTTTTGGAATGAAGAACCATGGCCACTTTGGAAGAATTTCAGATTTAAACAGCATAGGGTGGGAGCACATTTTTGCAAAGGGGAACATTCTCGACCCTACTTAAAATGAACTGCATGGCTAACCCATGTCTCTACCTGTGATGTGACCACTTCACCATCACCCGCCCACCACCGCCCACTTTCAAATACAGCCTGCAGCTGGTCCTAGCTAAAGGGAGATCCCCGCACTCCTGCCTTACCCCCCAAGCATCTAAGCCAGAAATGAAACCTGGGCTTCAAAAAGTCTTCCCCAAGTGTTCATTTTCGAACTGGGGTATCAGTGTTACTATTTCATTTCAAGAATACATTTATTAAACACTGTCCATGAAAGTTTAAGAAGAATGCTTAAAGTTCAAAATAATGAAATAGTGAAATTTCAAAATAGTGAAATTTAAAATAATGAAATAGAATTTTAATACAAGAATACAAATATTTACCAGACCATCTTACCATCCTGATCACACTCTATGAGCATTAGTTCAGTCCAAATATATATATATAAACAGATACTCCTGGCCCCACAAAGGTTCTAGGCCACGCCCACTGTCTTTCTTGAATACAGGGGATGTTTCAAGCAACAAGCCCCTCGAAGTGGTATGAGAAGATTAAACCACAAGTGATTTGTAAAAATAAACAATGCTCATGTAATCTGAATGCTAAAAATTACCCTACTATGAGCCAAATCAGTTCCTCGTTTCTCTCTCCTCTTCTTTATAGGACACAGGCTTTACACCTGGGGTCCCACGGGGCCACATCCCTTCCCCACTCTTCCTTCCAACAATTCCCAAAGTTAATACTTCGAGGAAACCTTCCCAAGTCAGCAAAGGGCTGCGTGGACCCGAGGAGGTGTTTTTAACGTGCTGGTTACTGACCGGGGCCCATTCCTCACTTCTGCTCTCTGGAACCCCTGCCCTCCCTGACAACCAATTGATCCCCAAAGCCCTGGTCAGGCGCACATTGAACTTGGGTTTCCCTAGCACCTGACCCTACTTCCCTATAAAAGCTGAAAAACATAAACAGTATGGTAACCTCAGAAATAATTTGAGAAGTTATTTGCTGATGAGATAGAATGAACTGAATTGCCCTCAGCCTCCCGTTTCAACCGTGGCAAGAAAGCAGGAACCCTGGGCCATAAACTCATCCTAAACTTGATCCTGGGATGCTGACAGAGGTCCTCCCAGAAGCCCCTGCCCTCTGGAGGGTTCAGCCTGAGGCGGGAGGCGAACCGGAAGCTGATGACACCTGCCCAGGTGACTCGGGACCAGGCCTCCGGCGCCAATAAGCACAGCGTAAGCACAGCGTAAGCCTGGGGCAAATTCCGGCGTGTGCTCTGCCTCCCGGCCAGGCTGAAATCAATCTGTCACCCAGCCGCCACCCTCCTCTGGGCGGGGGTGGGTTCCGCACTCAGGGGCGGCGACCCGGGGGGCTCCATCCACAGGTCAACTAGTTAGACACCAAGGAAAACAAAGGTCTCCGTGCCAACCTCCAGCCCCAATCCTGGCACTGGGATCACCCGGGGGCCTACGAGTGGCTCCAGCGCGAAGCTGGGCAGCTGTGCGGGGGGCGCGGGAGGAAACGGGGGTACCTGTGGTTCGAGACCGGAGGCATCCCTTTCTGAGGCCGGGCTCCTGCCTGGCCCGCGCGCAGCTCGGGTCCCTGCCGGGCAGCCCCCGGCCCGCCGCTGCAGCTGCTGCAGCATCACCCCGCGGGGCGGGGCCGTGACGTCACTCTGCATCCCCGCCGCCCGCGGCCGGTACCCGCAGAGCATCCTTAAAGCGGCACCGCCCCGCCGCCGGGGCTCGGCCCGGACGCCCCAGAAACAGGCCACTGTTGACTTCCGCTGGCCCCAGGCACGTCCCCACCCCCCAATAGTACAGTTTTCCTTTAGGAACGTGTTGGTTAGGGATGAACCCGATAACATTATGTATTTGAATGTTTTCCTTGGCCTACGAGTTCTCATCCCCCCCACACTGATTTTAAAAGAAATGCGCTCATTTTGGGAAATTCCTAAAAGCACTGTGTGCTTGCTCCAGGCACTGTGCCCACTGTGCAGATCGGGTAAGTTGGCCGTGCCTAGAACTATTAGACTGTATTCACGTGTTCCCTTAATATGCATCCGGGCCCGCTCTATGCCAGACACTGTTCTGGGCACCTGGGCTATAGCAATGAACAAAACAGACAAAAGTGTCTGCCCCTGTGGCCTGACATTGTCGAGAGGGAGAGATACATTAAACAAGACACATAACACGAATTAGTGACGTGCCTGAAGAAACTAACTCCCCAGAGAAGGAGCTAGAGAGTGTGGGGCTGGGGAGGGGTGGCACTGTAGTTTTAAGTAGGGTTGTTTGTGAGTTCTTATGGAGAAGGTGACATGTGAAAAAATACTAGGAAGGAGGCCAGGGGGCTAGCCATGCTAATATCTGGGGGAAGGTCATGCCAGGCGGAAGAAAGAGCAAGAGCAAAGGGCCTGGGGTAGAAGTGAGGTGGGCTGAATCGAATAATGATAGAGCAGATAGATAGCCTGTAGTGAAATGATAACCACAGAAAATGTTACAAGAGGAAGCATGTGGCCCTATGAAAGCTTATAAGAGGGAGAATTTGACCTCATTGGGAGGGTCGGGTGCTCTTTGAGGAAGAGGGGCACGCAGGGACACATGAGAGCACACTAATGCTGAGTAAGGAGGGCAGTGGGTTCCAGGCAGAGGAGTCAGCACAGGCTGAGCTCTTGTGCCAGGACAGGACATGGTGGGTGTGGGAGTGAGGAACCAGTGGGGCTGGGACGTAGAGGTCAGGGTGAGTGGGGGCTGGGGAGGCTGGAGATGCAGACTGGGCCCAGCCTACCGGCCTTGTGGGCTGCTGTCATGTTTTAAGAACAAGGAGAAGCTTAGAAGTGTTTGATGCAGGGAAGCGGATGGCATAAACCGGATTCGTATTTTGCAAAGATCATAGAGCTCAGAGTGGAAAATGGGTTGCAGGGGACCGGGGGACCGGGTGGGTGCAGCAGGTAGGAGCTCGGAGAATGGTCGAGGTGCGAGAGGATGGGGGAGACGGCAGAGGGACTGAGGCGTGGGTTGGTTAGGCATCTAGGAGGTAAAAGCAACAGGACTTGATGGATTGAGCGTAGGCAGTGTGGGAAGGAGGGAGGGAGGCAACAGGTTTTCAGTTCAAGCACCTGGATGACTCCCTGGGAAAAGAGCAGGTTGGCTGGTGGGCAAGGGTCACAGGTTGGCTTTGGGACAGGATGCGTGTGAGGCATCCGGGCTCCTAGAGATCGGGGTCTGGAGCCAGAGACGGTCCTTGGAGAATCAGCGGCTCACAACGCAAACTGCAGGCACGCCGTGGATGGTGGGCAGGGAGAGCCGGAGGGGAGCCGGTCCCTGCCGAAGCCTGGAGGAGTCTCAGCGGTCTCTGGCCGGTGGAGGAGAATGAGCCATCCGATCACTGCTTCTATCTTATTTTTTCCTCCAAACAGGAGCAATGGTTTGGAAAAATACCAGTGTGCTCTTCTATTTTGCATTTACACCCAAATGGCCTGCTCTTCAGTTAGCAGAAAGCTCCCAGCTGGAGCTGAAATCCCTCAGCCTCTCAGGGCCTTCACGCAATGGAAGCTTCTCTAGGATTCCAGGGAAGTCCAGAGGGTGTTCCTGCTGGGCGGTGGGGGGCCTCCGCACCGCAGTCACTCAGGGACCCAGGCTCCTTCTGTCTCGGCTCTGCCTGACACAGGCCTGCAAGAGGTCCCGGGACTCAGGGACCGGACACACACCCAGCGGGACTCAGGGACCGGACACACACCCAGCGGCGGGGAGGCCAGATGTGTGGCCTTTGCTGGGGATGAGGAGGAAGCGGGTGTGGGAAGTAGCCAGTGGCAGCTGCTTCTCCAGCTTGTTATCGGCTGGGGGGG
>LNAC01000124.1:4039087-4055307 GCA_002007465.1 Ailurus styani
GAGGGGAGGGGGTGGGAAGGGAGGGAGGGGCTGCTAAGCGAACAAAAGCCAATGGGTCATTTCTGGGGTTCAAACTAGGATTTTGCAGCAAGAGAAAAGGCTCGGAATCTAGGCATCGTGGAGAAGGAAAAGACTTTAAAAGATTCCTTTGGCCATTTTTAACCTTCCAAAATTAGAACCTTCCAAGATTAGAACCCCCCCTTTCTTAACCCTCCAGGGGCTGGCGGGGGGGCGGTGGTGTTTCCCCCCTTGTGTGGTGAGAGCTCCCCATCTTGTCGGGAGGCCCAAGAGGAGGGAGAGGGCCGGGCCTGTGGGGGCACCAGAGAAGCCCACCCGCCCTGGTCCCGGGCGGAGCCAGGAGGCCCCGTGTCCCGGAACCCCCGAGGGTCAAGGCTGGGCCCCCACGCGGCCCAGGAGGAGTTTGCTCGGGCTCAGCGCCGCACACCGGTGCAGAGGCCGCAGCCTGGCTGGGGTGCCCGGAGGTGTGGGGGCTCCGGGGCCCCACTCAGAGCTGAAAGCCCCCACGGAGGGCCCAGGCCTGCATCTCGGTGCGGAAAGAGCGCCCCCGGCAGGCGGGGGGAGCCGGGCCGAGAAAGCTAGCAGGGCACCGGCCCGCGTCGGGGCAGCAGCTGGGAAATCGGGGTCCCTGGCGCCCACGGATAAGCCGCTGGAGGCCGAGAGCCCCGCCCGCGACCCCGGGAGGTCCCGTGAGCCCCGCGCGCGCTCTGGCGCAGCATCCCAGACGGGACTAGGACGAACCCAAAGGCTGTTAACAATCCAAAGAGACCAAGTCAGACCCAAAGGGCCTGTTCCGATGAGCCCGTCGGACTCGATGCTCCCCCGGGTCTGACCGAGGTGCTGCCTCCCTGACGCCCTCGCACCCACGGCTCCGATCAGGAGCAGATACACAAGAGAACCCCGGTTCCTCGGCACCCCCGGGGGCGGCGCGCGGAGCACAGCTGCCGTTCAGCCGGTAGAGGAGGCTCGCGAGCCGCCCTCGGGTGGCGCCCGGGGCCCGCGGCGCACCTGCCATCCCCGCGCGTCCACCAGGTGGTGGAAGAGCCGCACCCGCGCGGGCCCGGCGCGCAAAGCCTCCCGGCTCCCGAGGGAGGAGGACGTGGCTCTTTTTGAGCGTGTTCTGACTTTGCAAGGATTTGCGGCTCCAAGACTGAACTGTTCTTTTTACTCTGGGAACGCATGTTTCCTGCAAAGCACTCAGCCCCGTGGAATTTATGAATAACGTTATTTTAAATAACAGATCCTGTGCCAGGCCCCGCGTCAAGGCTTTTATGTACTTGAAAGCTCACTTACTCTCCTCGCTTTATGAAATGAATGTTCTCGCGCCGTGAGTTTCTGATGCGGAAGCCTGGGGCTCCCGGAGAAGGCTCGACCTGGCCGCACTCAGGGTGGGAGGGAGCAGGGACGCCAGCCCCGCCCTGGGGCCCCGGGCGTGCGTCCGGCCGTGGGGCGGGAGGTCACAGGTGCGCTCTGTGCAGTCTGGCGGGGGCGCTCCTGCCGGCTTTGCCCGGGCTGTTTCGTTGAGCACCTGCTTTCCGCTGGCCCAGGGCTGGAGGCCTGGTGCCCAATCCGCCGGCCCCAGACCTCACGGCCTTGCCTCCCTCCTCCTTCTCTGGCCCCCAGGGCTGCGGCTTGGGTCCCCTCTGAGCGCCCCTGCCCACCCACAGACGGCTTGTCAGCAGAGCTGCTTTCTGGCTCCTGGTTCTAAAGATCGAGGTCCTTACAGAATCCCGCGTGTTTGCGTTTGCACGTACGCGCGCGTGTGCACGTGTGCGAGGACACGTGGGGGAGAAAGCGTGTGCTGACACAAATGCTGTAGAGAAACGTGCCGTCTCCTCATTTACGTGGACTTAACGAGTCATTGATGTCCTCTGGTCAATATCGCTTTTCACTCTTCGGGAACCCTCCCCTGATCTGACGCGCCCCACCCTCACACACGCACGCATGCACACAGGTACGTGCCTACTTGCCTGCACGCAAGCACATGCACACCTACACAGTTGGCGTGCGCGCTCATATGTATGCCCATTGATAAGCACACAGACGCATGGACGTGTGCACACCCGTGTGTGTGCACACACAGTTCCCATTGCCACAGCTCCTCCTGCTGGGGGAGCAAACAGCCACCCCGACACTCCACATTGGAACCCAGAAGGTATGTTTCCATAAAGTAAAAGTCGCAACATTACGGTCCTCTAATTATTAGCATAGCAAACGCCAGGAATATGGGAAAACCGAGTTCCTTTTTTGTCCCGCCCCGGAAACACCTGGCAGAGGGCCACCCACAGACTCGCAAATGCCTTTATTTGATCCACACACAATTGGACCCGTTGCAGCTGTGTTGTCGAACCTGTGTCCACACAGGTATGTTAATGGGTTAAAACAGACTCTGCCGGGCTGGCTTGGGAAATTGATCATACTGTTTCTGCAGGGAAGTGAATTCTGATTTCTAAACACGTGTCCTCCTTGTAGAGCCTAGGGAACCAAACCCTGTGTTCGGGACCATCCACATTGTGAAACAAAGGGCTATTAGAACTACAGGGTTGTAGTAGAGTCTGGGCTGAGCCAGAGCAAGAAGCCAGGGTCTAGATACCAGGCAGTGTCAAAGCCCAAAGGCGTTGGACTCAGGCTCCAGAACCAAGACCAAGGCAGTGACGCCCACGGTGGCCACGGACTCCGCATCTGTGAACCTCATCTGGACACAGGCTTGCCAGAGAAAATGCAGGATGCCCAGTTAAATTTGAATTTCAGATAAATAGCGAATAATTTTTACATATAAATGTGTTCTGGGCAGTATTTGGCATCCTGGACTCTAATGTGCTCCATCCACCTTGCTGTTGGGACAGCGCCTGGAACGTGGCAGGAAAAACCGCCTCTGGGAGCCCGTGGCCCGAGCTGATGACGCTGCCGGGCGGTCAGGACCCCAAGGCTCCGGCTGCTCTCTGGTGCCTGCGAGCCTCCCTCTGCCGGGCGCAACGTCGATTTGCTGATCCCCTGGGACAACGGTGAGCCCGGCGGTCCCCGAGAAGCCCCAGCCAGGCTCTGGGTGGGTCTTGAGAGAAAACTTCTGGATAGGACACCTCTGGGATCTTTACTGTTCCAATGGCTTTTGCGCTTTTTTATCTCTTTATCGACTTGTTCAGTGTATTAAAATTTGGTATCTACTGAATAGAGATTTCTAACATTTAAGCACTATAGGTACAACTAATACATTTAAAACAGGAACATTTCAAATTATTTTAATCTTTTAAGAGTGCCCATGAATTCGTAAATTTCTATTTATTTTTAAGATCTTATTTATTTATTTGACAGAGAGATAGCGAGAGCAGGAACACAAGCAGGGGGAGTGGGAGAGGGAGAAGCAGGCTTCCCGCTGAGCAGGGAGCCCAATGCGGGGCTCGATCCCAGGACCCTGGGATCATGACCTGAGCCGAAGGTAGACGCTTAACAATTGAGCCACCCAGGTGCCCCATTAGTAAACTTTCATAAAGTAAACTTTTTCATGAGATCCCACAGAAGAGTGCGTGAGACAAAAGCAATGGCTCTGTGGTTTATCCCGCACGCGTAACCACAGGGAGGTTTAGAGCCGACTGCTTGTCAGCTCGCTAGAAATCCTCCCCGTGCCGGTGCTGTGAATACCCCCTACTCCTCTCCAGCCCTGCCAAGAGGTAACCACCGTTTGGACCTTTATGTCCATTGCTTTCTGGCTTATTTCTGTAGCTGTTACATCTCCACACGAGTCAGTTTTGGTTCCCCCCAAAGCTGGTCGTTTATTGGGAAGCTGGTCCCCGGAAGCAGGATGGAGGTGGAGAGGAGAGAAAAGCTAATAACAAAGATGTAAAAGACAGGTAGATCACCCACGCTGGGGCCTCGGAGAAGCCCTGTGATGGTCCTACTGGAGGGTGGGAGCTAGGACATTTATTCACCAACTCCCTGCCCCCCCAGTCCCCCCCACCCCCAGGTTGTGGGATGATCTGGCTGGAAGCATTCACCGCCCTGCATTGCGGCTGCGCAGTTTTGGAGGAAGAGCAAGTCCTCAGGGTGCTGGAGAAAGCCCAGCAGCTTGGGCTGGGAGCTGTCTGTTGTGCTCCCAGCTCGCGGGTGTGCTCCCAGCTCCCAGTGTGTGCTCCCAGCTCGCGGGTGTGCTCCCAGCTCCCAGTGTGTGCTCCCAGCTCGCGGGTGTGCTCCCAGCTCGCGGGTGTGCTCCCAGCTCCCAGTGTGTGCTCCCAGCTCGCGGGTGTGCTCCCAGCTCGTGGGTGTGCTCCCAGCTCGCGGGTATGCTCCCAGCTCCCAGTGTGTGCTCCCAGCTCGCGGGTGTGCTCCCAGCTCGCGGTGTGTGCTCCCAGCTCGCGGATGTGCTCCCAGCTCCCGGGGTGTGCTCCCAGCTCGCGGGTGTGCTCCCGGCTCGCGGGTGTGCTCCCGGCTCCCAGTGTGTGCTCCCGGCTCCCGGTGTGTGCTCCCGGCTCGCGGGTGTGCTCCCAGCTCCCAGTGTGTGCTCCCAGCTCGCAGGTGTGCTCCCAGCTCCCGGGTGTGCTCCCAGCTCCCAGGCGAGCCAAGGAGATGCACGGCGGGTGCTCCAAGTGTCCGGCTGCTGCCAGATGTGGAGCTGGCCCCAGGCTTAAAGCCATGCCCTGCTTCCTCACCTGGAAGTCTTACTACAAGGGGGACAAGAACCCAACGGTGCATTTCCTGGCGCTCTGCTGCGAGCTCCTTGGGCCTGGTGGGTGGGAAGCAGCTTGCCGGGCGGCGCCACCCGAGGAGCTCCGGGGTGGGGGGCACATCCCTTGAAGCTACGGTTCTGGGTCGCCTTTCCGTTTTGTTTTGTGTGTTGGAATCCGAAGTTCGTGCTCGTTTGTGTCCAGCCTTCTCTGTTCATTTCGATTTTGAGAGTTGGCTGTGTTGCTGCGCGTGGTCCGAGCTCACACACGTGTTGTAGGAACACACCAGCGGGCATTTATCCATCCTTCTGTTGCCTCGGGCGGGTTCTCTTTTAGGGTTATTACGATCGGGCTGCTGTGCACATCCTAACACACGTCCGTGGCGCACCTGTGTACACGGTTCTGTTCAGTACATATCCAGAGATGCCATTTGGGGGGAAATACATGTTCGCCTTCTGTAGATGATTTTAAACAGTTTTCCAAAAGGTCGTACAGACTTTCCCTCTGCCAGCAGTGTGGGTTGCTTCACACTTCGGTAAGGTTTGTCTTTCACTCTGCGCCACCTGGTAGAAGTCCGCTGGTGTAGAGCTGTAGCGAGAATTTCCATTTCCTGATGGCTAACGGGCTTGGGGATCTCTTCATACGTGCACTGGGCATCTCAGGATCTGCTTTGGAAGGTGCCCGATCAAGACCTCTCCCCGTACTTCTACTGGGTCATCTGTCTTCGGCCATTCCTCTTTGCCACTGTGAGCAAGCACTCGAAGTTACATGTTCTGCTGTGACCATGACTTTAGAGGCAGCCCACACATTTTGACATGCCATTTTTTTCATTATTTGAGTTAGACCTTTTGGCAAGACATCCAAGGGACAAAACATGGCTCGGAGTTCGACACATGGGCTCGGGCCTTCTCCATGCTTGGAGCTGGATCTTGAGCGAGGGAACAGACGCACTTCCCTGTTCCAGTCTGCTGCTGCCAGTGGGGCTGGAGCAGGGGAGGCTGCCGGGGTCCCGTGATACCCAAGGGCCATTTGACTACTGTCTGTCCACCAGGGAGTCTCCCGTTGTGCCTCCCTGTCCTCTAGCCCGTACCCCCCTGCCTGCGTCATCGCTCCTCTCACATACACTCTAAACAGGCTCTGCAAACTCGCCAAGTCCAACTCCCTGCTTGATTTACCACCATGGAAAACTTAGATGGCATTTAGAAACCCACTGAAATTTGGGATGGAAGTGTTACTTGCTTCTGCAGGAGTGCCCTAAGGCAGAAGGTGGTCTATTGTCCACTGCACCTAGAGGGTGACTCTTCTAAATACCTCTTCCCACCCCCCACATCGTGAAGCCTGCACTCTCTGCCTAATCTTCTGGGCCCCCCATCATCTGCTTCCCTCCCGCCTCCTCGACCTGCATGCCCCTCACACCTGTGGGCGAATACCTCCTGCTCTTTCCCGGCTCTGGCTCCATTCCTGGTGATGTGTTCAGATCCTCACAATCCTTGACGCCGGGCCTTTCCCCGCACTCTCTTCTGTCTCCTCGGGGGGGCGTGTCACCACACCCGACCTACTGCCTAAGAGCACGTCGGCTCCCGCTGCTCAGCCTCGTCTGATGTGCTGGCCTTTTGTCCCCCGGCAGGTCTGTTGGCTCTGTGATGCTCAGCACACTCTCATTCTTGGTCAATCCCTCCCACTTGTTAAATGACAGGGACTGATTTACGACATCAAAGAATGAGTTATTCTAGCTTCGCAAAACTTCCTCTCCTCTGCAGGGCGGGGGCGGGGGCGGGGGACTCACCCATGCGCTTGATTGTCTACCCACACGGTGGCTGGCCAAGGCCAGGAGACCTTCCCATCTTTTGCCTCCATGTCTTCTTGGCCACAGGGTGGCCTGAAATAAGCCCCAGGGAACAGAGACAGGCCTCTGTCTTCTTCTGTGGTCTTGGACTGTGGTTCTCACCCTTGGATGTGCCTTGAGTCCGCCTGGGATGCCCTTAGAAATGCTTATTAGGATTGTCCCAGAGATTTTGACTTGGGAGACCTGGGATGGAAGTTGAACAAATATCCTGCTGTTTCTGGGCACCATGACCACCCCTGAAGCATGAATCTCTCGTGAGTTCTGGATGGGCTTGACGACCGAATGCTCCTTGGCTCTTGGAACTTCTTTTCACACACATTGTCTCCTGTCCGGCCTTTCGATGAACTTGCTGAGCGGCATTTCCTTACAGGTGTCCCTCAGAGAGCATCAAAAGCCTGTGCTGTTTTGGAACAACCACCTCTGGGCTCCTGGGCCCACCCTGCAGAGGCAAGTTCAAGCCTACGACCCAGGTCTACCTGGGTTCTTGAATACCGTTTACGCTGCCTTTCAGTGATTGGTCTGGCTACGGGGTTTCAGCCAGGTTGGGGTCTTGGCTGTCTAGACGTGATGATTTCAACAGCTCTAGGGCTGAAAAGGAGTTAAAAGACAGCTCCGACTCCCACGGTTGGCGTTTGGCACAGTGCTTCTCCCTGAGAGAAAGCCTTCTGGTTTAGATCATGGTTGGGGGGCACCTGGGTGGCTTAGTGGGTTAAGCCTCTGCCTTCAGCTCAGGTCATGATCTCAGGATCCTGGGATCGAGCCCTGCATCGGGAGTCTCTGCTCAGCAGGGAGCCTGCTTCCTCCTCTCTCTCTGCCTGCCTCTCTGCCTACTTGTAATCTCTCTCTCTCTGTCTGTATCAAATAAATAAAATCTTTAAAAAAATAGATCATGATTGGGACTGGCACTGTTATCAAATGTAGTTCAAGAGAAAAGAGTGCTTAAATTATGTTGGCCTTAATTTTACACCTAGAAACTTCAGGGAAGAAAGAGGTATGTGCTTATATGGTATATGCAGAGGAAAGTTCTGGAATGGTACCCTCTGAACTACTCTAGTGTCTACCCTTGGTGGTGGTATTTGAGTCGGACCTGTGACCTTGACCTAAATTCAGCCACCTTGGGATTCCTCGTGGGGGCAGTTGTTGTTTTACAATGAACACCTGCTACTTTATAACAAAAGTAAGTTAAAGAGCAGAAAACCCAGCACAATCTCTTTCAATAAATATCCAACAGAAGTCCTTGGTGTTCTGTGGAATGGAAGTAGTGAGGCATGGTGTCAACCTCTCCTTTGGAGCTCTGGCCCTCACCAACAACAGGGCTGTTTTTGAAAGGGGCTGTGACTTAGAACCAAGTCCCGGATCTCCTCATGATGGAGGAAAGATCTTGGAAATAATGATGAGCTTGCAAGTGTCCTATTAAATGGTTCCTGTTGTCCAGAAAGGGACTCCTGCAATAATTTATAGGGCGGTGGAACTGAAAGATTTCTGGGTGACCCATTTTTGCACAATTTTAAGGGCATTTTTCCCTGACTTCTAATTTTCCCAACAACCTCACCTGGGTGGTTTTGAACTTGGATAGAACAGAATGTCGAGCTCTCGCTGGCTTGCTCCCTGAGTGTTGTCTCTACATTTGAACGCCGAGGGCTTTGTCTTCATTGAAGCTTGACCGGCAAGGTCACGGAGACCCCACCCATCCCCCAAATCTCCACTCTGCCCTCCCACCACGATGTTCCTTCTGTCCGTGAGGCGTTTGGTATTAATTAACCGGCTTTGTCTTCCTCTCAGCAAACCCGCCTCCCCGGGCTTCACTTGGGCTGACAGTTCACTTGCCAACAGACAGACACCTCATTATTTACCGAGCTTGAATCGGGACTATTTTTCTGTTTCTTGGAAACCTCCCTCAAGAGCTCCATAATCTTTTCTCTGATGAAAACAGTTGCTCCTGCTGAGTAAAATTCCGCTGATGGCCCCAACACAGCCTACGTTGTTCTCTTTCTTAAAGAGATTTTTTTTACTCCATTTAACTTGTTTTTCAACTCAGCTCAATGGATCAGACTAACCCATTCAGGAGGGATCTGCTCAACAGAAGTTGTCTCTTTCAAATAAAATTAGATTCTTTACTCAAGGGCCTACATTCTGGAAGCAGCCAACTTAATAACCTTGAGGTGGCCGCTGGCCAGCTATAGGGTGTTGATGAGTCCTGCTCGGGCTGAGCGGGTTCCCCACTCTGGTCCAGGCTGTCTGTGCTGCAAGTCGCCCCAAGGACGCCGCCCCCTGTTGCTTCCTCGGAGAAATACCGCTGGAGACGGTGGCACCATTTTGAAGAGAGAAGACGCCAGGGGCCAGGGAGGCCTCTGAAGGAGGTGAGGACTTTGGTTAAACCCTCCGAGGAACTCAGGGAACTGATCTCCGAGGGCAAGGGTGGGGAGGGCACCCTTTGTCACACAGACCCTTGGATGGGTCACTCCAGGGTAAACCTGTGGCATAAATTGTCTTCAAATACTCTGCTTATTTCTCGGGGAAGAGTCTTCCACTCTTGGAAGACAAATAGCTTTCAGGGTGGACGGCGAAACACTGAGAACATGAAGTTGCCTGGCGTATTTTTCAAGAGGTTGAATGCGTCATAGCTAATGTTTTTAATTACTTCCAGGTCAATATTTGACCCTATTCTAATCACAATCGAGGGCTTTGGGGCTTACAGACAACTTCACTCATGTATGACCAAGGCCCAAATGGCAAGATTCTTCATGATGTAGTAAAATCTTGACACTTCAAAACAAGGACACCGGGACCTGGAGAGATGACGTCACTTGTCCTTAAATAACGAAGCCAGCAAAAGATCACTGAGCTGTCTTTGTCCCCTGGAGACCCTTATTCGTCCCAGGACATGAGCGATTCTCAGCTTCTCAACCCAAACAGACCCAACGCCACTTCATTCTGATGATATTCACAGATAATATAATTCCAAGCTGTCAGCATAGTATCCTAATTATAATATAGAGGAGGAATCAAACAAGGCCATTTCCTCAACCCCTGAGTTCTTGGTTACTAAATCACCTTGACATTCCCCTACCCCATTCTCTATGCATATCTGGGTGTTCCCGGCACAGGGTTCCTCTCCCAGGGAGCCTCCCATGAGCTCAGGGAGTTACGCGTAGTTTGCTATATCTTGGCTGAGAAACGTTCTCTCACCTAACCAAGTTCATTCACAGGAGTGGCAGCATCTGCTTCCTTCACACACCAGCAAAGACGCCCGGGAAGCAGCGACCCCCACACTGAGCATGTGGCAGGGCCCCTTGACTGCTGCCTTAGTTTCTCCGAAAAACGGACGGGTCTCTCTATGCATAGTGACCAGAACCAGATCGACCATGGCAATGAGCTGACTTTGGCATTCAGAGCACAGGAAGAACATCTTCCCCGGGTTGGGGTGACCATGTCACACTTCAAGCTTTATTTTCTCTCGTGGAAGTACCTGCAGCTCCCAGGTCTTTCTATGTCATAAAAATACTTGGATAAAAAAAAAATCTTCTTTGGGGCGCCTGGGTGGCTCAGTGGGTTAAGGCCTCTGCCTTCGGCTCAGGTCATGATCTCAGGGTCCTGGGATCGAGCCCTGCATCGGGCTCCCTGCTCGGCGGGGAGCCTGCTTCCTCCTCTCTCTCTGCCTGCCTCTCTGCCTACTTGTGATCTCTCTCTCTGTGTGTCAAATAAATAAATAAAACCTTTTAAAAAAATCTTCTTTGGAGGGTTTATGTCCACGTCTCACTTCTTTTGCCACAGCCATTTCCTGCTGTCAACTGTGTTTTGAGATTAACCGGTAAGCTCCTGATCTCATGAACGTGCCAACTTTGGACATAATCCACGGGATCCGCAGACCAGTAGATGTTCATTTCGCCGTGGCTCCTGTTGAGTGACCGTCAAAGAATATAGCCAGCTTCTACTCAAGCCTCTCTTAAAGGCCTGCCTGGGCTCTGCTTACCATGTCTACTGAGCTTTCAGATGTGTCTTCTGCAGCCCGGGGTCCCATCAGGGCACAGAGGTGCGCCCCCACCCTGGGCCGGGTTTGTGACTGTTCAGCCAGCATCATCCGACCAAGGAACGAATGCTTCCACGTCGGGGGAGCGTGTTTATGAAGCACTGGCTTTTATTGCTGGGGACTTGTTTAGACCTTGAAAAGAATACTTGAAATTTAGAGAACTTTAATTATTTTTGGCCGTATCCGACTTCCAGCATTTACAGGGGTGGTAAACTCTGCCAACGTTCTGCTGCTTTCGGGTGCGGGGGACCTCTCTGCCCGGCCCGCCGCCGGCGAGACGTCTGCAGGGGCAAACGCGCACGTCCAGGGTGCTCCGGTCTCTGCCCGTGGTCCTCGAGAAACAGCCTGGAGTCATGCCTACCGGTGTGGGACCAAACCTCTTGCTCTGGGTCAGGCTTAGCAAGAAGCAACTGCAGAAGTTAGTTCTCTAACTAGCCGTGGAAAGTTTCCATCCACAAAGGATCCGGGCTTCTTCTTTAGCAGTTGTTTGTTTTATGGTTGAAAGTGAGTTGATTCTGCAAAGACTCGTGCCTCTCTCCGTAGGTCTCCGTGCTCTTAAATATAATCACAACAACCGTCTTCTACATACACGGGGCCCAGAGAATGTTTTCTGTTTACTACACTACTTCTTCTTACTGGGTCCCCAGGAAGACGATACCTCTTGGGGAAGGGTGGGATCATGGGACTGAGTTCTTGCTGTTGGGATGTGAGTGGGAGGGGTTGGCTGCTCTCAGTTCAAAGCTATGAGAGCAGATGTGAGCTCCGCATCTCATTCAAGGGCTGTCAGCAAAGAACTTCTGGGTAGCGGACATGCAAGACAGAAGCAGACCGAGGTTCCCCGAGTCACAGCTGGAGGAGAGTTGTCCAATGGTCTTGGACTGTTTTTTCATTGTCTTGCTTGACCCCTGAGCTTTGGGGGTTATTGGTGACCTAGGCCTAGATGACTCTAACATCTCACACTTTTAAGATAACACATTCAGAGGGATTAAAGGGACTTTAGGTGTCTGAGCCTTGAGTTACTATCACTAGAGACCTCATTCTGGGCTGCCATCAATCCGGTAATTAATATCACTGAGTACCATCATTGCTGGAGCTGTCTTCTTAATGTGTGTGGTTAAGAGCTCTCCTTGTGACTCAGTCGGCAAGCAGAGACTGGGAACCTGTCTTGGCCAGTGTGCAAGGCTCATGTCAGATCTGAACGAGACTTAGCGGGAAGGTGAGCTCTACCATACTTCAAGTCCTGGAAACAATGGTAAGACCTTGCTTCCCACCATTCTTGAGAGTCTTCGATGGCTATGTGAGTAATCGGTCATTTTAGTCACACAGGTCCCCCCAAAGCAAGAGAGCCTCAGGCAAACGTTCCTGTTCTTTCCCCAAATGCTCTAATCAAGAGCTCACTCCTTGGCCCGTGGGGCCATCCGACATTCCTTGCCCAGACACCAATTGCTGATCCCCATGGGGGAGCCTGGGGACGGCTGTAGAGTCCTGAGATCTACGCCAGCAGATTTGGCCTCCATAGGCTCCTTAGACTCTCTCCCATTCAGAAAGTGGCATTAGAGACACTCTGGCCATTTGGGAAAGCATAGACATTTGAAATGGTGGCAGCGTGAGAGTTTCTTCTCCCCCTTGATCAATAATAATTTTGTAGACCTTTGTGGGAGCCTCCTTTCCCTGCCATGGAGTAGGGCACACATGGGAACCCATCTTCCCCCGGGCGGTTCAACTCAGCCATTTGAGGGGCTCATCCATCTACCTGGGTGAGCTCCTTGAACTTTGGGAGCAGATCTCCAGGTGTGCACCTGTGTCCCTGGGACTCAGAACAGGTGCTTGACGCGCTGTGAATGAAGTAGCTGGCCTGAAGTGATGTAGCTCCTTTGCTTTTTGTCCAGAAGCCAATTCTAAGTGAGTTCTAAGCGAGGGAAGGGCTTCCTCTCCATCCTTGGTTCACTCTGACCATCTTTTATGGCATCCTCTCTCCACCTTCACTGTTTTACCACCTAGATTGGTTGAATCCATCCTACCTGCTTCATCAGCTGTCCCTACACTTCCTAGGAATTCTGTGATGTTCTAATGTTAGATTTTTCTGGAAAGGGACAATGTTGGGGGAACATTAGCTTTGGAAGTACAGTAATAGGAGGAAGGTAAGGTAACCAAATCATGATAGAATTCAAGTTTACCTGCCCCCCAGAATGCTGGTTTCTGACATTGAACTTCATGCCTTGACCCCCGAGAGCGCTGTTGCTCCTTGCAGGGAAGACTCGTGAGAAGCTTCGGCGAGATGAGATTGTAGCTCTAAGTGTCGTTGGAATTCCAACGTGGAGCCAACTGCACACAGCTCCAGCTCTGTCCTTTTTATAAATAAACCTGTAAACACCCCTCATCTTCAGAAGGGTCACATTGTCAGCCAGACACAGACTTTCCGACTCACTTCTAAGCCCCATCGCTGCCAATTTTCCAGTTTGAAAAAGAGGGAAGCGTCACCAAAGTGTTCATTTCCATTTGCCCTGTGGAGGAGGATGGAACACAGGGTGAGTCGGAAGCTCTGAACAAAATAAGTTTATAAAAATTCCAAATAAAGTGACACCTCCGACGAAATTAGTCAGACTTAACGTGGCAAAGTTGTCAGCCCTGTGTGGGTTGATGTAACAGGGCGAGGCTCGGCGGGGACAACGGCAGGACAAACTTGGGGACACACATGGACACAGGAGAGGACACTCTCGGGCATGAAACTGCCGATCTTCCAGACAGATGGTTCCAGTAAGAGAGAGCTCAGCACACCATTGGTCCCACTCCCCTGTTATCCAGAAACTCAGAACCATGACAGAAAGTAGATGCAAAGCAAAATTTCTATTTACAGTCCATCTTGGATCTTGTTAGGGAGGGAGGTCAAGACACACTATCCCAAAAAGACCCGTGTGCTGCTTTGATACAGTGATTCTTTTGAGTTGTAGGCACCCGAAAAGCAGCAAATGCTGGGAGTTCCTCTGGGCCCCTCTGCTGACTGATGGCAGGTCCTCCTAAAGGGCCTCAGCTGCCGTGTCCCCTCGGGCGTCCATCAGCCAGGGAGGAGGGACTCGTGTCCCGGGAGAGGAGACCAGAAGTCCACACCACACACAGACTTTGTCACAAACGATCACACCTCCCCTCTGTTCTCCCAAGGGCCCCTTCATCGTCCCCGAGAATCTTTTCTTCCCTCCCGAGAGGCCCGCCTCCTGCTCCCCCTTCTTCTACTAAGATGCTACGTAGACTTTCAACTCTCACTTCCTTCCTGTGTATTCACTTTTTCCCCCTGTGATGCCCTGTGTGCATAATATTAAAAATTAATTCATTTGTATACCCTTTCTCCTGTTAATCTGCCTGTTGTCTGTTGATTTCATAGACCCGGCAATGGAGGCTAGGAGGGTGGACGAAATACCCTTCCTCCCCTACGTAGCATTCAGGTGGGATTTCACACACACACACACACACACACTTAAGCAAAAAGCAACCAATTTTATAACAGGAAATTAGAGGCCAGTCTCACGCGTAAATGAATATACAAAAGCCCTAAATGAGATCAACTGATATAAATAATGTATGGAAAATATCCAAGGAATGTAAGATTTTTTTTCAAAATTTTCAGTTGAGATGCAAGTCCCAGACTACAAAATTCACCTAGTTAATGTGTACAATTCAGTGGTTTGTATATTTGCAAAGTTGTGCAACCATCACCACTGACTGGTTCCAAAACATTTTCATTGCTCCAAAAGACATCCCATACCCACTATCAGTCCCTCCCCGTTCTTCCTTCCCCTCTTCCCCTAGAAACTACAATCTACTCTTTGTCTGCATGGATTTGTCTGGTCTGAGCATCTCCTATCAATGTAATTGTTCAACACTTGGCTGGCTTCTTTCACTTAATGTTTCTAAAAATCACCCACTTTGAGGCTGGTATCAGCATTTCATCCCTTCTTATGGCTGAGTGATAATCCACGTCACATTTCCCCATTCATTAGCTTATGGACATTTAGCTTGTTTCGACTCTGGCTGCTATGAATAATGCTGCTGTGAACATTTGTGCACTGGTTTTTGTGGGGGCATCTGTTTTCAGTTCTTTGGGGTATAAATCCAAGAGTGGAATTGATTGGCCACATAGTAATTCTATACTTAACTTTTGAGGAATTGTCAGACTCTTTTCCAAAGGGGGCTGCACCATTCATTTTACATTCCTGCTAACAATGTGCGAGGGTTCCAATTTCTCCGCATTCTCATCATTATTTGTTTTTTTTTCTGTTTTACAAATTATAGCCACCTTAGTAGATGTGAAATTAGTATCTCATTGTTTTTCTTTGTATTGATTTGCATAATAACTAATTTCCCTAATGACTAATGACATTAAGTGTCTTTTCATATACTTGTTGACCATTCTTCTTTGGAGAAATGTCTGTTCAAGTCCTTCACCCAGTTTTAAATTAGGTTGCCTTTTTATTGTTGAGTTGTAAGACATTCTGGAGCATAGATCCTTTCTTATCAAATATACACTTTGTAAATTCTCCCCCATTTTTGTAGGTTCTTTTCACTTTCTTTATAGTTTTTTTGATGCAAAGAAGTTTTTAATTTTGGTGATGTCCAAATTATCTATTTTTCCTTGGTTGTGTGTGCTTTTGGTCATCCTATCTAAGAGACTGTTGCTTAATCCAAGGTGATAAAGATCCTATGTTTCCCTCTAAGAATTTTATAGTTTTAACTATTTTGAGCTAATTTTTGTCTATGTTGTGAGATAGGGGTTTGAGTTTATTTTTTTTGCATGTAGACATCCAGTTGTCCCAGCATTTACCATTTGTTGAAGTCATTATCCTGTCCCCATTGAGCAGTCTTGGCATCCTTGTTGAAAATTAATTGACCATAGATGTATGGTCAATTTATTTTTAGACTCTCAGTGCTATTTCATTGGTCTTTGTGTCTATTTTATCCGAGTACCGCACTGTCTTGATTACTATAGCTTTGCAATAGATTTTGAAATAGAGAAGTATAAGTTCTCCGTCTTTGTTCTTTTTTTATTTTTCAAGATTATTTTGGTTATTCTGGGTCTTCTGAAATTCCATATGGCTTCTCTCATAAAAAAATAATAAGCAGTTTGGATTTTGATAATGATTGTGTTGAACTCTAGTCTACACCCAGAGAAAATATGTTTCAAAAATGAAGATAAGATAAAGACATTTTAAGACCAATAAAAGCTGAGATGATTTCCCATCAGCAGATTCACATGAAGGGAAATATGAAAGAGGATTATTTTAGCAGAAGGAAAATTATCTGAGAAAGAGGCATGGAGAAACAGGAAGGAAGGGAGAGCTTCAGGAGAGTAAAACTGTAGGCAAATCTAAATGAATATTGATATATAAAATAATGGCATTTTATACAGTGATATGTAAATAATGGTTTTTTATTGGGGGTTCAAAATATATGGAGATATAAGTGAAATTAAAATATGTGTCAAGAGCACAAAAGTTGAGAACAGGGTTAATACACAGTGTTGCCTTATCTGAGCAGTGGTAAAATTACAACTATATTAGACTTTCATAAATAAAGGCTGCAAGGTGTAATCTCTAAGATAACCAGAAAAGAACAGTAGAGGAGTGGCAAGATGGCGGAGGAGTAGGAGACCGATTATCATCAGGTCCCAGGAATT
>LNAC01000125.1:0-55259 GCA_002007465.1 Ailurus styani
ACCTGTACCCCTTGGGCAAATAATAAAAATAAAATTAAAAAAGAAAAAAAAAAAGAAACATGAGCATTTTACACTAATATTTTAAACATGGATCTCCCCATATAAGATGAATTCCCAGTTCATCAGGAAATTGGATAAAAACACATACATTAGGGGAAGCAGAGTAAAATGCAAAACTATATGTATGTATGTATATATATATGTATATATGTACATATGTATATGTACATATATATATATATTTCCAATCAGAACAGAGGAGTCTCTTATCTTTCAGCAGGAAATGTGTGGGATGAATTTCTCACTTAGCCAATTAATTTACACTTTAGTCACCAGTGCTGGAAGGTAGTTTGGCCGACCCAGTGGTCTAAAGCTAAAATGAGTAATAATAATTCACATTTATAAAGGGCTTCAGAATATTAATTATTTAATCCACACTATATTGCTGCATGATAATTCAGAATTATTGCTTGTGCTTTTTAGGCTAGAGAAACTGATCTAAATCAATTAAAATCCATGCTAAAAGCAGAGTTCCTGGCCTTCAAGTTGGTGCTCAGTCCATTTTGCCTTGCCACTCAGCCCTTTGGACTCTATGATGGGTTAATTAACCTCTCTTGCTTTGAATTTGTCCATAAAACAGTGATAATAAGGCTACCCTTACAGTAGTATATTGTGCAAATTAATTGATTTTTGAAAAGCACTTCCAGATCTATGGAAGGAAAGTATTAGTTGTAAATATCTCAATTGATTTTAAATGATAAATTATCATTTTCATATCATTTATCAACAGTGATAGTGACAGAGATATTGAATAATACATAAAATGATGAAAAATTCTTTCCATCACTCAAAGAAAGAGTGCTTGAAACTCCCACCTCCATTCAGCCAGCCATGACTCATTCATTGAAAGAGAGGCTATGATTCATTCCTTCCACCACTACCCAGGCTAACGTGCATTTCCCAGTACAATGAGAATATTGTCTGTTCCTGACAATGTGGTTTCTCATCTATGGTTATATTTTAAATATGTGTACAATATCCCAACTTGCTATGCACTTCCTTCCATGTAGTTTGGAGTGTAAATTGTCTAAGAAAAGGACACAATTTATTTGATTTGTATTTTATAGTGCCCTGACCAGAGCTACAAAATATTTGCTTTAGCACTAATATCTTATTAAGTGTTACTAAACTAGCTTTCTTGTAAATAAACATTTTATGTTTTCAGTGAAAATGCTATCAACATTATAGATCTCAAAGAAGAATTATTTCTTTTGTTTTTACTTTTTTGAGTTTTTCTACATAATATTTTTACAAAAAGTATTGAACTTCATTTTGGAAAAAAAATACAACTAAGTTATTTCATCTTAAAACTACAAATAAATAATTTAAGTACTTTTATTTCAGACATGAACCCAAAGTTTAAGCTCCAAAGCCATATAACCTAGAATTACATGGTGATAAAATGTTGGTGTTTAGTACAAGGAATGAAATACTAAACCTTAAAATATGTCTAAGGGATGGTTTGTAGCCATCTTCAATCAAAACTCGATATCCATTGATTTTTTTTTCCCAAAATGGGAAGCCCAGTGCCCCTCTTAGTGGTGTCTCTAATACAGAACTTTATCCCCAACACCCAGTCTACACATTTCCACCAGCCAGAAGTATAGGCTTACAACAGCACAATGTTTAGTAAGACACAAATTCCATTCAAATCCTGGCTTGAAAATGAAAAAACCATAATTAGAATGTGCCAAAAAGATTCTACCTGTCTCTTAGCCTAGCCTCAAAATGCCAGTGCATCCTCAATTGAAGACAAACCCTAAAATCCAAGGTCAACTAGAGTATCCCAGGTTTTGATACCTACGATGATCCTATGTAATCTACCCATGTCCTTTACAATAGCCTCCTGATTACAGAGGTGCGTGGGTGGGGTGTGAGTGTGTGTGCATGCACACACTCGCGTCTTATTTCAACCTACTTAGCTAACACACATCATCCTACCTGAATAACAACAGAAATCCCCTGAATTATAAGCCATAGTTTTTCATCTCTTATTTGAATTTACAAAATTTATTGGTACCCTTATTTTGCACACTAAGATAAAATTACTTATCTGTTCAAGCTTTCACAAATGGTTAAACATCATTTATCCACACTTTTTTGGCATCACTGTGAAGTAAAGGAACTTTCCTATTCAGAGCCAAGGAGATTAACCCAATCACTACATATAATGGAATGATTCAAAGGAAGATTATTCTAGGGGCACATGGGTGGCTCAGTGGGTTAAGCCTGCCTTCAGCTCAGGTTATGATCTCAGGGTCCTGGGATCGAGGCCCGCATCGGGCTCTCTGCTCAGCAGGGAGCCTGCTTTCTCCTCTCCCTCTGCCTGCCTCTCTGCCTACTTGTGATCTCTCTCTCTGTGTGTCAAATAAATAAATAAAATCTAAAAAAATAAAAAAAAAAGGGGGGAGGGGGATTGGGGGGGGAAATGTCATATGTTGGCAAGGATGTGGAAAAATAGAACCCTAGTGGAAATGTAAAATGTAAAATGGTGCAGCCACTGTGAAAAACAACTTGCTCCTCAAAAAGTTAAACATAGAATTAATACATGATCCAGCAGTTCTAATCTCAGCTAATCAAAAGATTCAAAGCAGGGTATCAGGTATATGTGCACCAATGTTCACAGCAGCATTGTTCCCAGTGGCCAGAAAGACTCAATGTCCATGCCAACATCCATTAACTGCTGAATAAATAAACAAAATGCAGTATATGCGGGCGCCTGTGTTGCTCAGTTGGTTGAGAGACTGCCTTTGGCTCAGGTAATGATCCCGGAGTCCCCGGATCGAGTCCCACATCGGGCTCCCAGCTCCACGGGGAGTCTGCTTCTCCCTCTGAACTTCTTCTCTCTCATGCTCTCTCTCACTCTCTTTCTCAAATCAATAAATACAATCTTTTTTTAAAATGCAGTATATGCATATGATGAAGTATTATTCAGCCATAAAAGGGAATACCATTCTAATATATGGATGAAACCTAAAAACACATTAAGTGAAATATTATACTAAGTGAAATAAGCCAAACACAAAATGGCAAAAATTGTGTCATTCTACATATATGAGGTCTATAGAACAGGCAAATTCATAGAGACAGAAACCAGAATGGAGGTTATCAGGAGCTGGGCTAAGGGAGAATGGGAAATTACTACTTAATGGGTACAAGTTATCTGCTTAGGAAGATGAAAGGATTCTAGAAATAGTGATGATGGATGCACAACACTGTCAGTATACTTAATGTCACTGAATTGTACACTTAAAAATGGCTGAAACAAACTTTGTTATGTCTATTTTACCCCCCACCCCCCCCACACACACACACACAAAACCTTCAAAGCTGATTAGGAATCATTTTGGTATATTTGTTCAGAATCATGTGTTGTCGCTTAGCCAATCACATTTTTCATAGAAATTAGGAGTCTTAGTTTATCCCCAGTACATGTAATATAAATGTGTGTGTGTGCGTGTGTGTGTGCCTATATAAAATAGCATTTCAGAAAATGGTAAAAGGTATATGCAGCATTCTGATTTATGAGACGAGGGAGTAAAGGTAAAATTCACCTGTGTAATTTTGCCAAAGTTTACAGCAAAATATCCTTCTTGAGGTTTATTAGACTCTAATCATTTTCTTGAAAGATTAGCAGCAATTATCATTAAGGTTTAAGCATTTAACTGTGACTACTGCAATAAATCTTATTAAAATAACTGAAACATACTTTTTTCGCATGTGGCAACCTGTCTCTGAATCACAACCATCTGTAAGTGGTGATTGCCTGGTGCACACAGATGGGAGTAAAACAACGATCAGGCTATACCATTCTTTCATCATCGCTTGGTACCAAACAAACTGAAATCTGAGTCAGACTATTTGCATTTGAAAGATTCTATGATCGCTGTAATTAACAAATACTCGGCTTCCCGATATAAAATGTATGATAGGTACCAAACTGAAAATAACACTTGAACTGTGCAGCCTCTCTAATCTCTGACAGCCTATAAAAAAAAAAATCAGACGTTAACAATAGAGGAGCAGGTTTCAAGTTTTTATAGCACACAATTCCTTTACAGATTTAAGATGACAGAAGAAGGGAACAGCCTAATTTATTCTTCCTGGCTTGCGGCACAGAATCATGAAGGCTCTGGGTCCATAACTTCAGGGCTACACTAAATTCCTGCCAGCCTGCAGCAGTTACAAAGGTGAGCATCTGCCCCACCTGGCTTTCTCTTCAAGGCAGGGAAAGACAGACCCATGTTATCACAAAGCCCGAATCATTCAATCAGAAAAAGGAAGCCAAAAATCAGGAAGTTTAATGTCTTTTGAAGTGTCACAACATTTTGGCGAATAACACTGACCCCAAATGTATCGATAATAAGAAAAGGGAAAGAGATTTCATGGTTGAGAAATGACACAGAGCAAGGAGTCCAAAGGAGTCCAAACTCCTTTGAAGAAGCCCTGCCTTCAAGCGTGTGCTAATTATGAAACATTTACTTAGGCCAAATGACTTAAACTTTGATAGCCTCAGCTCCCTCATCAGTAAATTAGATGAAATAACATATTCCCGTTCTCTCTCGCTCTGTCACACACACACACACACACACACACACACACACACACACACACACAGAGTTCCCAGTGGCCAGAAAGGTTTGAGTTAGGAAATCTAAAAAGGTGCTAAGCACATTGTCATGGAAACACTCCACACTCCTTTGTTAAATGAATAAATACTATGTCAAGGGGTGATGATAAGCCACCATAAGATCTAAGTAAGTAATTCTGTCAGTGAGGTCTTTTTCAAACTTAACTTCAGATTACTTCTCACTTTGCCAAGAGTCCATTTCATAATTAAAACCACAGCCCTCAACAGAGTCAGACTGTCAAGGCCCAAATCCTGCTTCTTCCACTGAACTGTGTGACTTTGGCGAGTAACTTGACTTCTCTGTGCTTCACCTTACTCATCTACAAAATAGGTACAATAGTAATCCATTCAAAGTTGTGTTGGGAGGATTAAATGGGTTAATATATTTAAGTAGTTTAGAACTGGGGCAGGCATCGATCACTGTCAAAAAATATCAGTTAGCCTCTATTAAATGTGAGCAAGTCCCCAGGTATATAATAAAGGACAGACACAAGTCCTTGACCTCATGAAACTTACAGACTACTAAAAAGACAGACATTAAAAAAAAAAAATACAGGAGCTCCTAGGTGGCACAGTCAGCTAAGCCTTGGACTCCTGATTTTTGGCTCAGGTCATGATCTCAGGATCATGAGATCAAGCCCCATGTCCTGCTCCACAGTGGGTGTGGAGCCTGCTTAAGATTCTTTCTCTTCCTCTCCTTCTGCCCTTCTCCCCTACAACCATTCTCTCTCTCTCTCTCTCTCTCTCTCTCTCTCTCTCTCTCTCAAAAAATCAATGCACACACACATACATACGTACGTACATACACCAATACATACTGCAAGTTGAAAGAAAGAGAGGATCTGAGTATGATTAGGGCGGATCTCATAATATTTGAGCTAATTATTTCACGACAGGTTCTTCATCTGAAAGATCTCAAACTGTTAACTACATGGTAGCTATTATAGGAACTACATAAGCATCATAATATAAAGTCCTAGTAAAAGGAAAACCTTGGTACGTGTCAGTTTCTTTCTTCCCCTTTCTCCATGATATCTGATCATTTAGATAAGTACCTTCACTTTTCACTGTCTGAAAATTATTATTATTATTATTATTATTATTATTACAGGGAAAAGTTTCTTAACCTCAAATGACCTCATTCTTTGAGACGCCAGATGCTGAAGAATATTAAAATTATATTTAAGACAGTGTTACATTCAAATTAAGATGTATTTTCTGCTAGATTACATTTTTAAAAGACAGTCATCACATATTATATACACTTAGATATCAAATGACTGCATTTACATTTGAACCAAAATAAAAGATGAAAGTGGTTAATGAAGTTCTAATTCATTGCCTTGAATGTTTTTAGCCTACTACATCCAAATTATTTTTTTAAATAACCACCACTAGAAAGGCTAATGCAGTGCAGATGACTCCCCAAATATTTGCAATAGGTCACGTGAACGCCGCCGCGGCATCTCAACAATTGACTATAATAGATTTAAGGGAGAATGATAGGCTGCCTTGACATTTAAATAGATAATATTTTCTATTAAATCTCTTTTAAAAAAACCTTGATTAACACCAGAAATATTTCTCACTTTACCAAAAGAAACCCTCATTAAGGAAATTTTCACTGAGTTACATACAATATGCTCATCTGTGCACCATGAACTTGTTTTTACTCTATATTCAAAGCTGTATGTTTATTTCTCTGTTCTAGTTCAGTTCTAAAAGCCAAAAATATGAAACAGATGTGGTGACTTTCTGTGTACTGTGAAGCACAATTATGCTTCTTTGAATTGCTTAGGCTAAACAGTTGCCCTCCCTAGAGCATATCCAAACTGCTTGAGATTCTTTACAGCCAAGAATCCAGCTTGCTACCTGTCAGGAACTAGAATTGGCAGGCCACAGCTGGTTGCTTGCCGTGGCTGCTCCCTTACTGTCCTCCCAACCAAAGTCTGGGAAACATAAAAAAATATATAGGCAAACTGCAGCTAAATGGCTATGCTATCCTATCCTTAAGAAAAGATGGAGCTGTCTGAAAGTACATAGCAAGGTCCACTTTATGTGGACCATTTAACAGCACTCAAAAAACAGTTTCGTTTGTCCTGCTTCTGAGTGCACAGACAGCGTGGGCAATAGCCAAAAGCAAATAAAGAAAAATCTTCCCAATTATTTGTCACTGCGACGATGCCTTTAAACCTGTATCTGCTAGATTAGCCTATGCATCAAAAGTGCAAATGTTGATTTTTCTTTTGCTGAGAATAGTTTAAAAACATGTGGAAATTGCTATAATTGAAGAAAAAGCTTGAAACAAATGGTAATTTTGTTCTCAAAAAGGAAACTTTCTTCAGGCTGTGGGAGGTGAGGAAAGGAAGTCTCCTCTTCTTCTAAAATGAGTGAATGCTGGAAAATAATGGCATTCATACAATCTTGCATTGATCTTGTCAGTGTACAACCTCAAAAAGGTTTTAAAACAAAAGTTAGCAACGGGCATATTCACATAGGAACATTTACAGAGTGCCACACTCACGGGGGTCATAAGTTTGATATGAATAAGCAGATCAGCAATCTCATAAAATGTAAGCTTTTTATCAAAGGACGCTGTGCATCCCCATTCACACATTTAGCGTTCCTTTATTCAGTGGAGACCTGGGGTTATGCTACATGCTAAGGATACTGAAATGCAAAGACATATGTGCTGCAAGATGCTCATATGGAGAAGGGAGGAAGACATTTAAATGACATGTAACAGGGACACCTGGGTGGTTCGGCCGGTTAAGCGTCTGTCTTCAGTTCAAGGCTTGATCTCAGGGTCCTAGGACAGAGCCCTCCTTGGGGCTCCACGCTCAGCAGGGGAGTCTGCTTATCCCTCTGCCCTTTCCCCCACATGTGTGCTCATACTATCTCTCTCTGAAATAAATCTTTTTAAAATGTTTTAAAAACACAAACAAAAAACAAAAACAAAGAGTATTTTAAAAATAATAATAAAAGACATGTAACAGATATGTAATATTTTTACTACTACTGAGGACTCCTTTCCCCCTATATTCAGGCCTCTGGATCTTGGGATAATAGAAATGAAGAGATAGAAGGCAAAGACATTTGGCCTGCTTTATCTGAGGAGATTTTATCATCTTCTGTACCTCAGAATCAGGCCAATTTCAGACTAATTCTCAAATTCCCATGATTTCTCTTACCAATTCCATCATACTCTGCACATACCATTCACGTAAAGCCAAGAAAAGTGAGAGGGAACATCATCAGGAGGACATGCTGCCACTGCTCTTTATTCTGAGAGATATCTGATTCTATCTGGTCATTTTCAGTTTTATTGATATCTTATGATTATTTTTATCCATCTAGAATAACTGAGGGAAAAAACTGGTGCTTTACCCCCTCAACATCTTTGCTATGATCCAGCACTGTGCAGGCTATGGACCCTGTATCCCAGACCCACTCTTGAGATGTTCTAGTGTCCTGGGTAACTTATGAGTGGTCATATGTCCATATTCACTCAAAGAGGGTCAAGCATCTCTAGAGAATAACAAACAGTAGGTCACAATGCAGTGGCTGCCTCCCATAGCCAAGCATCACCTATCTCAATGAGAAGGACAAGTGTCATAATTCTTCAGAACTGGTTTTATATAGCTGTAATTCAAGCAAAGAATGGATTCATCTGAGTGTTGGCTCTGCACGGTCTCAGCAATTAGCTCTAGTAGGGCTGGGTGCTTTGGGGAACAACCCAGAAAGACCAGTTTTGGAGCCTACCACCACTCCTCTCATTTAGAATTTGTCTGTCTTAAATCTAACCCATGCTTTGAACTTAGATACAGGTAATTTAATGCATGTGTCCTGTGGTTTCACATCAAGGGATAAGGTAGAATATTCTTGGACACAAAGTCCTTGTATATGTAAATCAATCATTAAGTGGTCAATAGATCCAAATCAGTAAAACCATAAATGTATACTTGTCCAAAGTGAGCTCTATGAAAGAGTTCTAGTTTTCGAAGTATGCTTATTAAAAAAAAAAAGGAAGTATGCTTATTGCACAAAGTATTCTATTTCCACTAGTTGGGAGCAAAGAAACCATGACTCTTAAATCAAAACCACCCCGCTTTAACATTCCACAAAATAAAGCCAGACAAAGTTTGCTGCAGTTCTTAGTCCACTATGTTAATATTACATCTCAACAAATACAAATCTTATCATTGCTGTGATAATAGTGTATAAATAGTGCGTGGAGATCAAAGAGGAAAAGATTACTTAGAGCAGTCAAAAAAGTCCTTATCTAAGTTACTACGCTTACATGGAGACTACAGTTTGCCAGGGACAAAAGCAGGCAGGGAGCACTGCAGATTGAGACAACAGCCTGTGCTAAAGCCCAGCAGTCAGAAACCACATGAGAACCTGGGACACACGAGTGGGACTGGAATCAGGGAATGCAAGAGGTAAGGCCTGTCAGCATGCAGGGGTGCAGGGACTTATGTCTCAGACCATGAAGCAGCGTTTCATAATTTTAAGCAGTGGTGCAATGTGATCAGACAGTGAGCAGGGGTCGGAAGCATCATTTTCATTCACAAGTGCCACCACAAATACTGTTCTCTGTGTATAAATATATAATCCTGTATGTGCATAATTTGCATCACAAGCTGTTAGGTGCATTTCTCTCAGAGAAGTTTGGAAACAGTAACTCATCAATTGAACAGACAAGGTAGAGAGACCACGGAAATATGCTGAATAGTTTCTACAGAAATCTCCAATTACAATGAACTTTAATTATTCAGAAATAAAATATGTTATCTGAATTCCAGGGATCTGAACAGTAGAACTTTCAATGTCACTGCCACATAGGCTATAAAGGGTAGTGTTTTTAAAACATAAAGGGAAAGAAGCCTTTCAAATTGTAAAAATGATAATTATTTAACATAATGTTTGCCACCCCCATAATAGTTTCTCCTAAAGTATGTGGAATAATTTATATATAAATATGTAGATGTATACAAACTGAAATGCCAAACATTGAAAAGAAACTCAAATGAGTGGGTATTTACATATGGAATAGAGCTCATAAGAAACCGTGTTTTTGTGATAATGAGATGTTTTCCAAGCTCTCCTTCATTCTGGAAATTTACTCAGAGACAAGCCCATATATTCATAAGACAACAAAGAAATTAAAAAGGCAGACTTAAAAGTCTGAAAAGATAAGATCTGACATAAGAAATGGCCACTGTGTCATCTCAAGTTCAGTGATGGGTCAAAGAGGAAAATGAAAAGTCCCAAGCCACAGAAGGAGGAAAATCGTTCAGCTAACCATCTCTGTAACTGACAGAAGGCATAAGCTACTCCAAGGCCAGTGCAACTTTTAATCCATTTAATTACATTTCCCCTGTTTGGGTATATTCTGCAAGGATCATTATCAATGTACAATCACAGGAAATCAACAGAAAAGAAAGTTTTCTCCCTAATATTTAGGAAATAGGTGCTGAGATCAATGACCCAAATAGAAAACAAGGTAATGAATTGTCTTCAAATTTGTCTGAGAACTGCTTTGTGTAAAGAATTCAACACAGTGTAATCAAACACCTTCTTAGCAAGATAGCATCTTCTCAGAGGGACATCACATTATGTAAGGAAAACAAGAAAAATGTCTTTAAAGCTGTATGTTATTTCCAACGAGGAAAATAAGCATATCAGTTACAAAACTATTACACTTCTCATCTAAAAGTTATATTCAAATTACTGATTTAATTAGTCAAGCTTCTTTCAGTTACAGAGTATAAAAACCCAACTCAAACCAGCTTAAAACAAAAAGGGACTTTATTACCTAACATGACAAAAGCTGTGCCGAATAGAGTTGCTTTAATAAATCATCAAAGCATAGTCGCTCTGTCTTAACTCCATCTCCCCCTATGTTGGCTTTATTGTCAAATATGCTTTTCCCAGGCAGTGGGTAAGGATGGCTGCTAATAGCTCTGGGAGGACTTTCTATCAGTTTAGGAACCCAAATGGAAAGGGAGTGTCTCTCTTCCCATAGTTTCTGCTAGTCTCAAACTAACTTGGATTGAACTTGAATAACATGCCCACTTCTCAACTCTTTGTTCTATCCAAGTATGAGATATTGATTGGCAAGACTTGGCCTTCTCTTAGAGCCATGGTGAGTTCAATACTTCTGGGTTATACCGACCAAGACTGAAGAATGAATAGTCCCTGCAACGACACACTGAGTGGAAAAATACATATTTTTCATTCCACAGATAAAATAACATTATAGATTTCTGAGTTGTTTTGTACATTTATTTTTAATGAAACAACATTTCATAGTTTCAGTAAATTGTGCTATCTGTAAGGACAGCACTATACCATGTTTATGCCCTGGCCAATGCTCTAAAGCCAATGGGAAATACAGCAAATTTCATATTGCTGGCAAAATCAGGAGTGTTTACTTCCTGGGGGGTCTTTGTGTGGTTCGGGAATCAAGATAATGCTGGCCTCATAGAATGAGTTTGAAAGTTTTCCTTCCATTTTTATTTTTTTGAAACAGCTTCAGAAGAACAGATATTAATTATTTCAATGTTTGGTAGAATTCCACTGGGCGGCCATCTGGTCCTGGACTCTTGTTTGTTGGGAGATTTTTGATTACTGCTTCAATATCTTTGCCGATTACAGGTCTGTTCAGGTGTTCTATTTCTTCCTATTTCAGTTTTGGTACTTTATATGTTTCTAGGAATGCATCCATTTCTTCCAGATTCCCTAACTTCTTGGCATATAGTTCCTCATTATATGTTCTTATAATTGTATTTCTTCAGCATTGGTTGTAATCACTCCTCTTTCATTCGCGATTTTATTTATTTGGGTCCTTTCTCTTTTCTTTTTGATACATCATCCTAGGGGTTTATCGATCTTACTAATTCTTTCAAAGAACCAACTCCTAGTTTCGTCAATCTATTCTGCTGTTCTTTTGGTTTCTACTTCATTGATTTCTGCTCTGACCTTTACTATTTCTCTTCTCTTACTGGATTTAGGCTTTAATTGCTGTTCTTTCTCCAGCTCCTTTAGATGTAAGATTAGGTTGTGTATTTGAGACTTCTTTCTTGAAAAAGGCTCGTATTGCTATATATTACCCTCTTAGGACTACCTTTACTGCATCCCAAAGTTTCTGTAGAGTTGTGTTTTCATTTGCTTCCATGAATTCTTTATATTCTTCTTTAATTTCCTGGTTGACCCATTCATTCTTTAGACTATACACAAAAATAAACTGAAAACGGATGCAAGACCTAAATGTGAGACAAAAATTCATCAAAATCCTAGAATAAATAAGTGCAGAGGGGAGTTAGACACAGATGACTACATAGAGGTATCCTAAATTTTCAGGATACCCATAAGAGGCCAGGGATAAAGCCCAATAAGCAAAAAACTAAGCTGATAACAAAAGTCCCAGGAAGTCAATAAAGTCAGGAAGGTAGGACCAGAAAAACAGGGTCTAGAATCTGGGAATTCAGAGGTTTAATAACCACAATAAGAAGGAAAAATTGTGGTTCTAAGATGCTTTTTGCAGTCTTTTAAAATGGCAGCTTTAAGCTGAATATTGAAAGACAAGTTTTCACCAACTAGAAGTGTATTTACATTCTAAAGTAACAAAAGGATTCCTCGGATGTGTTTTCATCCTATTTCATCCAATCTGAAGAAAAGGAAGAAGGCTAGGGCTTTGTAAGCTTCAAACAGATGAGACCAGTTGAACTTTGAAAGTCAATCCTAACCATGAACAATCATGAGATCATTGCCTCAAATTTAAAAAAAAAAATCTTTTAACATATTCCTACTTCTAGTATACAAAAAAATGTGGCTGAAAGCCACATTGATTGATACTGCTTAAATCATAGGGAATGTAGCATGGTCAGGTTACTAGCAGACCCCCCAACTGGCTCAACTGTGGGTCTTTTCAGTAATCATCCTCTCTAGGAGATCATGTGATTTGTGGCTGAGTCATAGTTTTACTCTTTAGCACTAAATATTGTTCATTCATATATCATAAATTAGGTGGGGAGAAGTGAGCAAAGCTACAGTATTAAAAACTGAGAATTCTATTTAATTCTCTGTCTGGAAGCCTTGGGATAGCTGTGCAATAACTACCAATGATGAGTTAATGCAATGCCAATTTAAGCTAATTGATGAGTTTCATAATCTTTCACTATAATCTTCCAGGCACTGTGCTAAAAGTTAACATGATACATATTAACAAATAAATTTCCAAATAATGTGATCAGTGTTATTCACAAATTCATGAAAAAGGTGACATGGCTCATAGGAGAACATAGAAGAAAAAGTGCTACCATCTGAAGTAAATCTACAGATGAGCATTGCTGGCAGAAGACCATTCATAAAGACACAAAGGCATAATATATTTGGTAAATAGTTCAGTGTTACTAGAGCACAAGTTGAAGTAATAGGTGAGTGGCAATCTGACCTGTATCAGCATCTACAAGGAGCAATGTATAATAAAATAATTTTGTTTTAATTTTAAACTTAGTGAGTCATGAAGTCTTTCCTTTAAAAAAACAAAGAAGATCTCTTCATATTTAATTTTTGAGTAAAAATTAAATACCAGTACAGAAGGAGGACCAAGGTGAAAGGGATAGGTAGGAAGCAACTGGCCACACAAGGAATAATGAGATAGCAGTAGAATGGAAAGAAACTAAATAAAGAGACAAAATTAGTGGAATTTTGAAACTTAAAAAGTTTTTAAAATGTGGAGCACTGAGAGTGAGACCAGTAACTATCCACCAAATCCATGCTTTCCTTCTACCTAAGCATGCCAGTGGACTACATTTAACAAATGTCTTTGCAGTTACCTGGATCCTAAAACAAGCAGATCTTTTTGAAGTACCTATCATATATTAAGGCAGTTAAATAAGGACTTAAAAATTTGGAGCTCAGGAGAAATGTCATGTTTAGAGATAGGACTGAGGATCATCAATATATGACTCAAACCATGAGGGAATGGAGAACCTCCCTTTAGACCACCACACCAGACCTAATCCTTGACAAGTAATCAATTATTACTTATTTGATATTATTCCTATAACATTATATATAAGATTAAGAAACCTTGAAAATATAACTGAATATATAATATTGAAAAACAATGTCAAGGAAAATCTAATACTATTGTTTCTCTATAATCTGTGATCAGATGCAGGAGCTACAAAGGGCTAATCGATAGGAAGTAACTAATGTTATTTTATTCCACCCTACAATCATGTAGCACATATCTATAGCTGATTTTTCCCACTATCAGTACCTAATAAATATAAAGCTCAGATACTGTTATATTTCTTTACATCCCACCGCTTTCCAAAACAACTTGAGTCATCCCAAATACTATATTCTGCAACACATGAAAATTTTACCCAACTGTTGAAGAGCTATATGTGTACCTATGTATAAACATATATGTAAATAGTACATAATTTACTATACTTTTAGATTTAAGATGTTTAGAATATACATTAATCTACTCCTTTGTTCATTTGAGACTTGTGAACAGAGTAAGAGAAAAATGGAAAAATATCAAAATGCAATTTCTGGGGGAATATGCCATTCTATTAACATTTAGAAATGTTTCCTTTAACTTCTAGGAGGAATTATTAATTACAGAAATTAAAAATTCCTATCTTAGTCAAACTATAAAGATTAAATAGTCTGTGTCTAAGCAGGATTATTTCGTAGTATTATTTTGATCTAGAACTGAAAAGCCCTATCTGAAAAACTACTACTTCCAGGGAAACAGTATTAACACTATATCAGAAATTACTCCGTGAAAATTATAATATAGGGGGGAAAATATTGATACTTTAGCCATCCCTTGCTTCATTCTTTATGTGACTATTTTCCATTTAATTACTGACCAAGTTTGCTTTTACTTAGTTTCAGAGAGCCTACGGGCAAAAAATTATAAGGTGTCTGAATTATTTATTTTAAAACTTTAAAGGCATCTGAGGTATCTCCTATATTTTATAGACTTTGAATGGATCAGTGTCAACTACTAGAAATGTAGGCTCAATGATCCTATAAGCCCAAATGGCCATTCTGTACCCAAATGAAAAATGTCACGTGAGCCCTTTGGCCTTGGAGAATCTAACCCAGAACTGGCTTATTTATGGGAATTATATGCTTTAGACACTAATAAATCTTACACCCATAATCTATGAAGAAACAGGTTTTCTTTATATTAAGTTATGGAAGTCAGTGATGGCTGTGAGGTGAGCTGCTTAGAAAGTAGTCTGTAAATCCAACTCTATTAGGTAAGCCTTTTAAGAACATTTTCCTCTTAGCAACAGAAGGAACGGTACTTCAGTTTAGATTTTATTTCCTTATGGAACATATTCTAGTGGTAAAAATGACTGAATATTTTGTGACTCTGAAATGCATTAATTAAAACATAATCTGTTCCTTAAGAACTCTAAATGTTTCTAAATTTGAGATGTACAACTGGGATATCCCAAACTAAATTGCGACAGCTTAAAGAGTAATTCCAAACCTTTCTGCAAAACTGATGCATGTACCTGTAGGATCTGTATGACATGTGAAGATAACCTGAACATGATACCTACCTGCAAGCTCGAACCATTTATATCTTAAAATTTAAGGTGCATTTAAAACCCCAAGAAAAATCTTAACTTCATGGAAGATACAATTTGCATGTTAACATCTTTTTAAAAATTTGGATTTCTAGTTCAAGATGGCAGACCGTATACATTCACTTCCCTGCCTTTCTAGAATTACAATAATAGAAATGAACAAGAGGGACAAGGCTGAATAGTACGGAGACTGGGAGAAGAGCAATCAGGAAACCAGAGAATTTTCACAACTTAGAGGCAAAAATCAGATAAGATAGTGTAGGCTGGAAAGCCACAGAAGACTGCAGCCAAGGTAGAAGCTACTGCAATGGCAGAGTCTCGGATAGGTGCCAAGTTTGGAATAAATAAGAACAGGGAATAGCAGAATGCACAGAGTTTTAATCAAGGAGATGAATGAAAGGACATTGCATAGACCAGTCAAGAGAGCTCTTCCTTCAAGTCTTTCTCTTCCTTCTCATAAAGTATCAGGTAGCAGCATTTGCCTCAGGATAAAACCATAGAAATACTTTCTAAAGAAAGTGATGAATCTTCTGGAGACTCTGAGAAAGATGGAGAGTGGAGATGGAGATAAATCCAAACTCTACAACCAACACATATGGAGAGAAGCAAAACATGTCAAGAGAAGCCAGATCTTTTGAAAGTAGAGAACTCCTTACTATAGATTTTTAATGCCCATGGAGCCTTTTCTGTAGAGTTCACTATTATTCATGCTTTGTTTAGTGCTTAGCTTATTAAAAATCATTTCTCAAATATAAAATACTTGGTAAGCCAATTTTTCTCGAGGATTTTGATACTGGATACAAATTCAATTAATTAAAAGTCCTTTACAAATTTAAACTGCAATTACAAATGTAATATGACTAAATCTTTTAAATATTTCAAATCCCTTAAACAAAGACAAACTCACATAAACACAGTAATTATAAAACATACACCTTTACAATAAAAACAGTTACAAAACACTAATGCCATTGGATGTAACTGCTTTCCTCTCCTTATCCTTATACTTCTCTAGGTTTCACTGATTCTACAAGATCTTGCTTATTTTAATTCCTAGCCTTTTCATCATTTTTAAATCAAAAAGTGTAGGAATACGATCTTACGAAAACCAAATTGTAGACCTAGGTTGTCAATAGTTGACACTGGAGGTGGAACATAGTGCCTGATAACACAGTTCAAAAAAGCATACCCAAATCATCAATCACGTGGTTGAACACCTTTTCTCTATGAAGTTTTTAAGACATTTTGCCTTTCCCAGAAATAAGGTGTTCTTGAAGAGTGAAATAAACAACTATATCTGACCAATTTTCCTATAATTATAATCTACAGACTCTGGTTATCAGTGTTTTTAAAAATACCTGTATCTCTTATCAGTATTTTATTGTAATTAGCAGGGGCCATAACTAAAAGCTTTGTCTTCCAGAGATAGAAAATAAGTTCTGCTTATTTCATCATTTCTAAGACATTCCCTTTTCTTCCCCACATTTAACACCTTTGAGATTTGGGTACATCTTACAATGAAAGGTATCATCTAGTCCCAGTCAACCAGGAGCAGGTGTGACAGTGTTGTCACTGCTTGCTCTTGAATTTACTTGGTTGTTACCCCAAAAAGTATGACTGGACAAGAGCAAGGCTTTGATATTTCAGACAGCAAAATATTTAAGGATACTCTAAGAATTATGAGGCTTGGTTATTGACTGAAAATTTTCCATTGATACCTGCTGTTAAAAACATGAAAACATCAGTAGCAAAACTTGCTAAAGGGATGTCATTAGTTTGGAAGAAAATCCCAGAGTGAGTGTAGCACATTTCTAGAAAATGCTGTATCACCAATGTTCTGAATACTTAAAATAGTGAATTATGTAGAAAAATACAAACACTAATAATTTTGAGCCAATAAGTGGTTCAGAAGACTCAGAAATGTAAAAAAGTTTTAGTTATACTGAACCAATTATTTTGTTTATGTTTTCCTTTTTAGGTATGCACAGTGTTAAAATTATATCTAACCAAGTTGAAATATTCTAAATATTAAGAAAGACCTTTATTGGGATATAACTGGCAGTGATTTTTTTTTCCTTCGTGGTAGAAAAAATTATGCATCTTACACTCCAAGGCACCCTAGATTTGGTGACAGAGTTGTCATTTCAAGAAAATTTAGCTGTTTTAATCATTCCTAAATCACAATGTTGGACTCTCTTTCCAACTGATTAACATGTGTGACATCTGTAATTAATAAACCAAGCTCCTGGTCTACACAGTTATTCTTATCTCTCCTAAACTCTTTGTTATGCTCCTGCTACAGTCACATTTCCCTCCACCCCATAATTGTGTGGCTCCCTCACCAATTTGATTCTTTCCCGATTACAGATAGAAACAACTACATATGATGGTTTATAAACAAACATATGCTTAAACTAAAAACAAAATATCCATAATTTCCTACTTACTAAAATCAATACAATTTAAGCATAACAGTATGTTCATCCTTCTCTTATGTTTTACCTGATTTTACATTAATTACATACCCATCTAATCTTTTATTCCTAAATATGAGTGGATAATAATATACCATTTCAGAAAAACTGATACCAAAAAAGAGAGGGATCAAATTGAACAAATGAAAAAAAAGACCTGTGGTGGTTGAAGAGAGATAATTCTGGAAGAGAAGATACATAACAAAAATTATCATTGGTTTTATCAGAATATTTGAGGTAGATACTATATCCACAAAGCAAGAATAAGCTGCTGTGGGCAAAAGGAGCAATCAAAGAGAATCCTTATAAATTTAAATATAAAAATGAAGATAAAATGAATTAAAAAAGAAGAAAAATGATTGATGAAATGAAAAATTGAATAAAAGGGTTAAGTGATAGGCAACTATGAAAAGCAAATGAATGAAATGGAAGAAAAGCTCAAAGAAAGTCTTTGAATATAGAAATAAAAAGCAAAAATAGAAAATATGAGAGAAAAGTTGAGATAGAATGAAAGCATAAAATCTAATATCCATCATAAGAATCTGAGAGAGAGAGAAACCAAAAAATCATAAGATATATTCTCAAGAAGATATATTTGAGCTGAGGAAAGAAATGACTCTTTAGGCTGATAGACCCTGACAGGCTGAATTTAAAATTTATATATAAATAAAATATAAAAACTTCACTCAGGCATATGTCAGAGAAATTTCAGAACTTTAAGGGGAAAAAACACAAAGTTTACAGTCTTCCAAAGAAAAAAAGTTACCTAAATCAAAACCAATGTTGGAGTTGCACTGTATTACTTTTTGGTTCTGAATGCTAGGTTAAATGAAAAAAAAAAAAAAAAGCTCTAAGATTGTGAGAGGGAAGACAATGGTTTGAGCCTCAAATCTTTTACAAAACTAATCAAACAACTATGAAAATAGACTTTTTCAGACATGCAAGGAGTCAAAAGATTAACTTCACATGCAACCTCCTCTAAAGACTGCTTTAAAGACTGGCAAATACTGTGAAATATACAGAATCACTGTCCATTCTCTTCTTTATTAACAAGTATCTATTTTATTGAGGGTGTCTTAAGGATGACTACTTAGAGGTAGAAGCCCAATGAAATGTTAACAGAGACATCAGGTGACGCTCCTGAGAAAGTTCCTTAAAGATGGAAAGGCTTAGCTATGAGGAGCCTTTTTGCAACTCCCTCCTGTGACTTCAATCGGCCTAAAATGTGGACAGTATGGAGCTACAGTAAACAACTTGACAGCAAAAATGTGCCTTGTGGATGGTGGAATATAAAGTTAGAATTTTTTTGTGTTCCTAATTATGATGGAGCCAGCATATCAGAAATAATCTGTCTACATCTAATATTCATCTTTTATTTGTGAAATACATAGATAAGAAAATGTATATAAAGTATATATACAGTGGGCGCCTGGGTGGCTCAGTGGGTTAAAGCCTCTGCCTTCGGCTCAGGTCATGATCTCAGGGTCCTGGGATCGAGGCCCGCATCAGGCTCCTTGCTCAGCAGGGAGCCTGCTTCCTCCTCTCTCTCTGCCTGTCTCTCTGCCTACTTGTGATCTGATCTCTCTCTCTGTGTCAAATAAATAAATAAAATCTTAAAAAATTAAAAAATAAAGTATATATACAGTTTAATGAAGAATAATGAAATGGAAATCCATGTGCCTACTCACCATCCAGTTTAAGAGTTAGAAAATTACCATTAGGAATATCTGTATGATGTTCTGTGATCACAACATATTTTTTCTTTCACAAAAATATTCTCCATTCTGAACTTGTAAATTATTTACTTTTCCCTATAGTTTTATCACTTATATATATCTTAAAATATATTATTTAGTCTTGTCTTTTTTCACATGATATAATGTACATTCTCTTATGACTTACTTTCAATTGATCAACATATTCTTGAGACTCATTCATGTTGATACATGCAGGTTGTAGGTAATTTATTTTTCACTGCTTCATAGGATTCTACTGTATAAATATACTCCATTTTACCCATTTTGCTATTGATATAGACTTGGGTTGTGTCCAGTTATTTTGTTGTCATTGTTGTTACTGCTGCCTGTTTTGCTATTACAAACAATAGGGCTTTGAATATTCTTGCACATTTATTCTGATGCTGATTTGTAATATCTCCTGATATATATCAACAGGTGGAACTGCTGAGTCATAGGATATACACATACTCCTCTCTATTAATAATGCTATTTTCCAAACTGATTGCACCCATTTATACCCACTTCAGCAGTATATGAGAGTACTTAGTGCTCCACATCCTCTTCAAAACTTGTATTCTCCAATTTTAATTTGCCTGTCTAGTGATTATAAAGTCATACCTCATTCTAGTTTTACTCTGCATTTCCTTGATTTTAATGAGATTGTTAAATATTTCATATTTTCATGATTTATTTCTTTTATTCTCCTACATTCTGAAAACTACTTTTGTCAGCTACATAGGTTTCAAATACCTTTTCACAATTTGTAGCTTATCTTTTGACTCCATAATGTCTTTTTATGATGAAGTAATCTTACTAATATAGTTTGAATATAGCAAATCCAAGAAGTCAAGGAATCTTACATTCAAATTTTGTCTTACAGGTAATTTTGGAGGGGTAATCATTAAAGTGTGAGACTGGAATGCATTTTTAGCTTAATAATTTTTAAATATTTAGAAATACTACACATAGTCCTCAGTTCAAACTCTCACCTTAGGCCCTGCACATGACTGAAGTGTTTGCCTTCTAGGATGGACCTTTGCGGCTCTCCCACCCTGCCTTTAGCTTCCACCTCTTCTCTTCCTCAACAAGTTTTAGTAGCTGACAAAGCCATCATGTCCCTGGAAAATCTTAAATAGGAGAGTTTCACATAAAATAGCTCTAGTATGAACCTGAGATTGTCACTTTTCCGGAGTTTGCATTTACCCTCTGTGAGGTGCCTTATACCAAGATTTCCAGCCACAGTACAAAGGTAGATACACAGCAGCCAGACCAATTCTCTTAAACATAAGAGATGATGGAAGTCTCTTGCTGAAGACCTTCCAATGCCTTCCTGTCACACCAAACAAATCAAAAGTTCTTTCCCTGGCATCTAAACCCCATTTAGTTTATCCCCTGATCACATTTCTGACCTCTCACTTGAAATCCTACTATTTTCCCCTGTACTCTCTCCACTTCAGGATTCTGGCCTTTGTGAAAATTTGTTGAATGAACATTTTATCCACTTACTTCTTAGTCACAGATGTGCCCTCAGAGCAGAAAGATCTGGGTAACCCTTTGTCATCTGCATCCATTACCATGGGCACATCTCCAGCTGTGACTGTCAGAACCCCAGAAACATTCGGTTGAAAAATCTCAGTATAAGGCTGAGAGTCAAATACCTTGACATGATAGGGCCCTATTGTTAGAGAATAGAGAACCTCTCTTGATTTAACCAAATTCAACTTCCATAAAATAAAAAGAATTCACTTCTCGAGTTGAGGTTGAGGGGGGTAAAAAAAAAAAAACACACACACACTTTAAAAAGTAGCTCTTAGAGTGAGATTAATCATGGCCATAGGGGCAGGTCAGAAAATGGTACCATTCTGGACTATTTGAATTATTTTATCCATGTATATAAATCACTGTTGAAATTTTAAAAATTAAGTTTACCATAAGATAAAATGTTTTCAAAAAACTGGGGAAAATGCATATTAAATTTGCTAAAACCTACTCCTGCCCCCCAAGTTCTCTCTTATATGTAAAAGTAGTATCTGGTATCTTTACCAAAAAGGCTCTAACTCTCCTGAAGTACCAGGAGTATCATTTTTAGTTCACTAAATCTCTCAAGGAAGTTAGAGATTTCTTGTTATGTATCTTTCTTTCTTCTCACTGCAAAATCAAATACTATATATTTATGGATCTGTCTCTTTCATACTATCCCTTCAAAGATTATCTAATCAAAAAATGAAAATATATCTTCATTGTTAGTTACAAAGAGAAAAATTTGAACCAATAATATCTTCCAAGTGTTTGATATTTGATACCATGAGACACAAGATTTCAAGATTTACCATTAATGAAGGACTGCTACAAATTCACTCTAGGTAATTAACCCAAAAGAAAACAGGATGAGTTAATAATGATTATGAAAAGAAACATCTCTTCATGTGAGAGATTATTCATCCTATATTTCTAATAAATTTAATTTTTTAAAAGTACTTTATCCCATTTTTACAAAAAAGAAATATATGCATATGTATGTTTACATGCAAATGAAGAGGAAGGATAAAAACAATACTCATAAAATTGTTGACAGTGTTGCCCCTCAAGAGGAAAATGGAGGTGAGGGGAATAATAAAAGGAAGTTTCTACATCTTCCTGACTACAGTAATATATAGAGTTTTTAACAATCAGATGTATTTATATTTTGTATAACACATGTGTGTGTTGTGTGTCCATATGAAATCACTAGTATTTTTGGGAGGTTTTAGGGTCATTAAAACTAAAATTTCAAAAAAAAGTAAAAGAAATTATTTCAAGGCATTGAGAGCTTGGTATTTAAACAAATACCATGGAAAATATATTCAATATTTAAAAATGAAACATTTCTTAAAAGGAATTAACAATGGGCATTGAGGAGGGCGTGCGATGTGATGAGTGCTGGGTATTATACACAACTGATGAATCATTGAACTCTACATCTGAAACTGATGATGTACTACTATATGTTGTTTAATTGAATTTAAATTTTAAAAAAGGAAAAAATGAATTAACTATCTTCTAATTTTTGTCTTTAGACCTATATTTCTATGATGATGTAGGCTACCCTTAAAGTGTGATATACCCCTATTCCGTTATAACTACAAACATAGTAAAACAAACCTGTCTTCTATAATCTTATGAAGTTATAACTCTTAATCTATACTCACTCAAGGAAGTGGGTGGGTCTAGAAGGAGGTAAATAAATTTATGTACTTTTTACCTATTTCCAACATATCATTTTTTAGGAAAAAGGGGTATTTCTTAATTATCTCTTTTACCTTTTTAAATGGTGGAGAACTTTAAGGAAAATTATAAAAGTTTGTGATTGGTTGCTTCCTTCCAAACCCATGACCTACTTCCTGAAACTCTGCTGATGGATTCTCATGTGAAACATTTCCCATCAGCAGTTTAAATTACCTTTCAGAACCGCCAACATGTTTCAGAATCTTAGGATGAATAATTAATGCAACTGCACTCACAGACCTTTGTAATGAGCACATATTTTATAAGTAAATAACTAATGTCCAATACCAAATGAATACCGATGGAATAGAGATTTCTGGGAAGCAGGCTGGGTGTTTTGTGTGAAACCTGAAATTGACACTGATAGGCCAATATTCACAAACTTCCACTTCTATTAGTTGGTTTTTAGACCCATTTACTCAGTATGTCAGCTTAATTCTCATATTGGCAAATGAATGTTGTTTGTGGCTCATGAAAGAGAATGAAATTAGCTATATCGTTTAACCACAGGAAGCTACAAATAATGTTAACTGATCAGCTAGCCATAAATTTATTCTTTTTAACTGTTGAATTTTGCATTCAATTCTCTGCACCTGAAAGCAGTTTTCTTCTCCTTTCCTGTATTTGTGTCACTCTTTTCTACTTTGTGAATCATCTCCACATTCATAGATTATATTATGTGAATCAAAAGCCTATATATATATATATATATATATATATATATATATATATATATATATATATGTAATAGTTCAGCCTCATATGCTGGCATGACTTTGAAATATTTTTCCATTTAGTATTTTCTTAAAAGCCAGACTTTATCAAATCTAATTTAAATGCTCTGCATTGCATTAGAGCACAGAACTTAGAGTATTTATGGAATTGACCACTTTCCCTAATACCAAAAAACTATACTTCCTGAATTACATCTGTTTTTACAAGTTTAGTTTTCCAGAATCTATAGACTTTTTTCAAGCAAAACTATTTCAAATGATTGTGAGGAGATTAAATTTTTTCTGGTCACTTAGGACACAGTTATGTCTCATTTTCTGTTTGCTTTGAGAAAGTCTCAAATGAAAAGAGGGAACACTGACTTGTGTGATAATATTCTATAGTATTTTTATAGAAAATATTCATGAGGTGTATTGGTCTAAGGCAAAGGAAGGCTATTGATTAATGTGGAAATTCTACCAGAAGGCCTGAAGTATCTAAAAGTAGCATGTTGGGGCCAGCCAGATCTGAGCTTAGTGTTACACGGTTACTGGGACCGCAAAGAGAAATAACTTGACTTCTCTGTCAGGCTTTTTCACGTGTAATGGGAGTAATTATCTCTCTCTTACAGCTATTCTCAAAACTAAACAATACATTTTGAGTGCACAGCAGTAAGGTTCAATAAACATCAACTCCCTCCATGCCCTTGCCCCATCCCTTGTCCAGTTACAACTATCACATCTAAAACTCCCAGGTACCATCTCTCAGAAAGGATTGGGATGAATTCTATGGTACAAAATCTGAATATGAAGGCAACCATGTTCTGGTCACCATCTTTTAATATATGTCCCCTCTGCTAAGCTGTGACTCCATGAGGACCATGACTAAATGTCTTCCATCACTGCAACCTCAGAACCAAGCACAGGAACCAGTGTTAAATGTGTACTCACCAAATGAGTGAAGTCCCTAGTCTTTTTCTCCAACAACGACCGCCTTTTTACCTGAATCACAGATGGCTGCTACAGGCACATTTCATCATGGAAAACAATTAAAAATAAAATTTCCAAGACAAAAAAAATCTCACATGAATTTTTACCAACACATAAAATAAAGTTGAACGTTTCCATGTATTCCAGATAGAGTATGTTCCAATGGCTTATTGCATTACACAATATTGTTGGTCACTTCTCAAAAATATACTGATCCTACTTCAATTATTCTACAGCTACTCATGTGTGTAGGCTTTGCCAAAAAGATCAATTGGCAATGATCTCTCTGTAAAACAAACATAAACATCATTCCTTAATTTGTTGCTGGAGCAGTTATTTGCAGAGCCCAAACCTGCAGAAGACTTTACTTTAAACTCAAGTTTTACCTGAAAACTTTACTTTAAAAGGGGGGGGGGAGAGAGTACTTGTTTTCCATTCTGTGAGTTGTCTGCCATGGTCATTACTTATATTAAACCAATTTTAATCCATTATAAATAAATTATTTCAAAAATGATTACGATTTTCTAAAAAAATATCAGAAAACAAGTAAAACAAATTTCACAGGGCCCACAGCAATGTGCGTTTTGTTTTTAATGCATTTTAACTGAAAATTCTAAAACTATGAAAGAAACCTTATATTGAGTTAGGTAAGGACCAAATGGGTTGGCAGACTTCAGATACGTAGAAAGGAATGACATGGAAAATGTTTGTTGAAACAGCAACGGTGAAAACTGTCCAATAAAGGGAACTCACAGCAGTGAGGCTTGCCAGAACTAACTGAAGGATCTAAACACTGGTGATCAGTTTAATCTTAAATATTCCTTAAAGTCTTTTATTTATTAGGTATTTACATTGTGTCAAATGCTGGCACTTCATTTTTTTTTTCATTTTGTAATGTATGAATAAGTATGCTTATTCTGTAGGGTGCCTGGGTGGCTCAGTCGGTTAAGCATTCTGCCTTTGGCTCAGGTCATGATCCCAGAGTCCTGTGATCAAGTCCCACATTGGGCTCCTTGCTCAGCAGGGAGTCTGCTTCTCCCTCTGCCCTTCACACTGTCTGTGCTCTCTCTCTTGCTCTCTCACTCTCTCAAATAAGTAAATCTTTAAAAAAAAATTATATTTATTCTGTAGATCAAGAAATGGAGACCCTGTTAACAAGTAAAATACCTGGGATCTTAAATGCATCTCCTTCCAAAATTTCTGGTTCTTAATCATTATGCTATGCTGACTATACAATCCTATGGATTAGACAACCCCAAACTGAAAAACATTTCAATGGGAACACAGTGCAAAAGTACAAATTCAAAAATGTCTGCTTATAAATCAAGCCAATCTGTAATTTAAAATCTGAGCACAGGAAATCTGGCAATCTTGGCAAATTGCCCTGACACATCTGCTTTCTACGGTCCTACCAGGGTAGCTCAATAATCCCTGCAAGCATGCTAACAGAGACTAAGAGAGGTCTCTGAAGTCCCAAGTTCTACTGGATCTCCAAGGAGACTATGACCAGGGCTTCTTTCTCCTGGAGGCAGATGAAAGCCAAAGGGGGAAAAAAATCACAAAGATAAAGAATGGCTTCTCTTCAAGGCCCAAGACAGAAACCATAATTTTTTTGGCTTTACAAAGGGTTACAGCTAGCAGAAGTCACTAGAGCCTACTGATTATCAAACAATAAGATAAAAGTTTCTCCTGGGCACTTGCTACATGGAATCCTTGGGCCGGCAGCACAATCCCACTTACCCCAATTATCTTGGAAGATATCTAGCCACAAGAAAAAACTAAATAGCTCACAGTCTCTGTAACAAGAAGACTATTCTTACACTTTAAAAATCTCAGAGCAGAGTGGACGTCTGGGTGGCACAGTCAGTTGAGCAACCAACTCTTTGTTCCAGCTCAGGTCATGATCTCAGGGTCATGGGATCGAGTCCTGCACCGGTTCCACACTCTGCACAGAGTCTGCTTGAGAGTCTCTCTCTAAAATAAATAAATATATCTTTTAAAGAAATCTTAGCACAGAGAATATTCTTCCTAGTAAATCAGAGGACTGAGAATTAGCCAATCTATTCATTAATAGTGTAGAAGAGTGGAAAGTGCTCCTACAGACTGGTAAAAGATAACGAGCAAACATCAAACTGGGAGAACTTAGGAAGCATATCCAAACTGTGAACAAACAAATGAAATGATGTATGCTCTCACCGATATTCAGGGCAACTAAAATTAAAACAAATGTAAGATGCCAAATATTCCTAAAATCAGAAATCCCACTTTGGGTAATACATTTGACAGTAATAAAAGCATCAGAACACAGGGTTATATGGGATATATGTACATGAACTTTTTTGGTAATAAAAAAAAACTGAAATCACTTTCAGTTTCATTTACAGGAAGATGATTAAACATATGTTCATCCTATGCAATATGGACCAGCCAGCAAAAAAAATGTTTTCTATTAATCTGAAGGTCTATTTTAAAAAGCAAATTCTAAAACATCATATATAGTAATATTTTCTTATTCAAAAACCTACTTCTGTGTATCACATGTTTGATATCTTTTTATGAACATGAAGAAAGGTAGAGAATGTCTTGCCCTGTACCATAAAGGAAAGTGAAAATAGAAAGACAAAGGAATCATTCACTTTTCCTTTACACATCTTTAGATTGTTGCATCTATACCAATAAGATACTGTTTTAGAAATCTTTTTTTAAAAACTAAAAGGAAAAAAGTATTACATAAAATTACTTTCAATATAGCAAACATTTGACCTTATGTGTATTTAAATAATTGTTCAATGCTAAATACCCAAAATGACTGAATTCATAAACACTGCATGCACTACAATATATTTCTATCAGATGATAAAAGGTAATAATCATGCCCACAGAAACATAATTTCTAGCCACATGCTTTATTAAATAAATGCCAGTGTTTAAGCTCTATTTTTTCATTGCCATTTTTAATCATCTCCACTTTAAAAAGTTCAATAGTTAAAAGCCAACTAAACAAACAGAAAAATAAACCTATATTAAAACCAGAAGATGTCTGTCTCCTCTAAATTCTCTTACATGAAGTTTTTCCTATCTTTAGGAGAAACTGAATTAACTATGAAAATAAAGTATCCCTGCACTCCCTTTTTAACCAAAAGATTTTCTATTTTTTCCTGAACACTCTAAGAAAAAGCAGAGGGTTTCAACTGTTGGAAAGAATTTTTGGATCAATGTTAAGCTTTTGGAGAAAATACTGTTTTGAGTTCTTTTGAGAAAGCTGGAATAGGAGAATAAATCCTGGAGTATCAGACAAGATACCAGTGTGGACCCTACAGTTAGAGAACAGTAAGCTCTCTGCATCATGGAACCTACATGCTTTCACATATGCAGGGTTCCCAGGTCAGAGGACCTCAGAATATGTGCAAATACATACAAGGGGATCATATCCAATCACCCCCAGTAAGTCTAGAAAAATAAGAAACATTCAACATATCTAAGGCTTCACTCATTCTACCCTCCCACAAGCTTCAATTTACTTTAACCCACTAACCCATTCTTTTTATTTTATTAAGTTTTTTATTTTAATTCTAGTACAGCTAATATACAGGGTTACATTAGTTTCAGGTGTACAATTTAGTGATTTAACACTTCTACACAATATTCTGTGCTCACCATGAGAATTGTATCCTTTAATCCCATCACCTATTTCACCCATTCCCCCACCCACCTTCTCTCTAGTAATCACCTGTTTGTTCTTATAGTTAAAAGTCGGTTTCATCATTTGTCTCTTATTTTTTCCCTTAGCTTCTTTGTTTCTTAAATTCCACATATGGTACGTCTTTCTCTAATGGACTTATTTCACTTAGCATTATACTCTCTAGCTCCATCCAGGTCATTGCAAATACCAAAATTTCACTCAGTTTATGGCTGAATAATATTCCTTTTATCTTTTTTATCCATTCATCTATCTTTATCCATTCATCTCTTCTTTATCCATTCATCTATCCATAGACATCTATCCATTAGGCTGCTTCCATAATTTGACTATTATAGATAATGTTGCAATAAATGTAGGGTGCATAAAGCCCTTCAAATTACTTCTATATTCCTTGGATAAATACACAGTAGTGCAATTACTGGATCATAGGGCAGTTCTATTTTTAACTTTTTAAGTGACCTCCATCCTGTTTTCCACAGTGGCTGCACCAGTTTGCATTCCCACCAACAGAGCACATGGGTTCCTTTTTCTCCACATCCTCACCTACATTTGTTGTTTCCTGTGTTTGTTTTTGTTTTTGTGTTTTAGCAATTCTGACAGGTGTGAGGTGATATCTCATTGTAGTTTTGATTTGCATGTCCCTGATGATGAGTGGTGTTGAGCATCTTTTCATGTGCCTGTTGGCAATTTGGAGAAGTGTCTGTTCATGTCTTCTGCCCATTTTTAATTGGATTATTTGTTTTTTCAGTGTCATGTTGTATTGGTTTTTTATATATTTTGGATACTAATCCTTTATTGGATATATCATTTGCAGACATATTTTCCTATTTGGTAAGCTGTCTTTTTGTTTCGTTGACCACTTAACCATTCTAAATAAAGTCTACCCCTCTCACTGCCAGGCAATTATTCCAAATTAGGCTCCAAAAACAAAAATGACTTGTTCTCTGAAGAACATATTAAAAAATGCTCCATTTTGATGTATCATGTATTACGTTTATCTCATTGTAGTTTTTATTTGAATTACTCTTAGTATGAATGAAATTGAGTATTTTTTTAATAAATGAGGAACTAGTTTTATTAATTTAGATACAAATAAAGAAGCAAAATTAGTTTTGGAAATTGATTCAGTTATTTGAAACCACTGAAATATGTTTATGATAACTTATATAAATAAATGTATTTTTTATTTTCAAATTGTTTATTGATAGCTTAAGATGAATTTATTACTTTGTATATGTTCTTTTCTTTTACTAGTGAATCATTGAACACTACATCAAAAACGAATGATGTACTATACAATGCCTAACTGAACACAATAAAGAAAAAAAAAGAGTATACTTATCTTGATGAGCATTAAGTAATGTACAGAATTGTTGAATCACTATATTATATACTTGATACTAATAAAGCACTGTATGTTCACTATACTGGAATTAAAAAGGTTTTTAAAAAGAAAAAAGTTCAGTATTTTCATATATAAAGGCACTGCTATAATTTTTTTTTATAAATTCTTCGGGTATTTTTGCCAATTTTTTGGCTTTTTAGTCCATCAAGACTTCAAATTCTTTGAGTAATATTAAACTTTTGACTTTGCTTAGTGTTGTTTTTGACAGAAATTTTTTAATTTTCATGTAATCAAATTTACCCATTTTTTAAATTCTTCTGGATTTGGAATTATATTTAGAAATGCCTTCCCTAAACCCAGATTTTAGTAGGTTTCACTGGGTTTCTTCCAGGTCCTATATGAGTTCATTCTTTTAGATTTACAATACATTTTAAGTTTATTTTTGTTTACTGGTATAAGAAAAAGTCATAATTTTATCTTTTTCCAGATAACTACCCAGTTATCTCAACATCATTTATTAAATAATCCATCCTTTCTCCAGCAATGAGGGTTTTTTTTATTTTTTTTAGTAATCTCTACACCCAACATGTGCCTCAAAGTCATGACCTCCAAGATCAAGAGTTGCACACTCTTCCAACTGAACCAACCTGGTGCCCCCGACAACTTTCTCATATACTAAAATTTCACATGTACTTCGGACTATTTCTAGAATTTTTAATCCATCCACTGCTGCCATATGCCAGTCCCACACCATTTTAAATACAGAGACTTTATAGGGTGTTTTAAAATACGGTAGCACCACCCCTTCATAGTTTCTCTCGTCAGTGTTGTTGCAGCTATTCTTCCATGTTATTTTCTATATGAAATTTGTTAACAACTTAACTAACTCCACAAAAGTAAACTTGCTGGTATATTTATTAGGATCAAATTAAATCTATAAATCAACTTAGAGAGCACTGACATTTTGATAAGGTTGAAACATCCTATCCAAGAGGGAGGGATGCCTTTCAATTTGATTAAGTCAGGAATGTTATATTGCTCCCATCCTGTAGAGCTGGCATAATTGTTGTTGGGCTTAATTCTAAGTATTTTGTTGTTGTTGCTGTTGACAGTTTTTCTCTAAATGAAAATGTCAGATTTTTAAGTTTTTACCAGAAATGGAGTTTCTGCTCAATGAAGTTGTCTTTGTATCTTCCAGCAGTTTTATTGTTTTTTTTTTTTTAGAAATTGTCAGCCAAAAAGCACTCACCAGAAGCTCTATCTGGTAGCTTATAAATGATTTTAATACTATTTCCTTAAAATACATACCATGTCCGAGTTTCTTAAATAATGTGAAACATGCAAATATTTGGCTAATAATGAAATATAAACATGAATTCACACAAAAGGAGAAGAGAAGTTATTCTCCACCTTAGTACCAATTTAGGCCCTGGGTTTCCTGGCAGTTGCAGAAATAAAAGGAAAGATGATGAATCACTTATCTCTTACTAACCTTGAGGAATTTTCCTGTAAATATTTATGTTAAGAACATTCAATTACGTTAAGTATGGACTTGGTCAGTGAGAGCTCGGCGGCAGCAGTGCGCCGTTGAGTGAGGAGCAGCGGCTGCCGTGAGGAGCAGCTGAAGGGAGGAAAAAATCCAAAAAAGTGCTCAAGAAACACTTCTTACAAAAGATGCAGAAATGTTCTTTATAATGCCATTGCTTTAAGTGACAAAAGTTAAGGGCTTTATTATTATGTGTGTTTGGGGTAGTCCTGTTTTTAAATAATAATCGTGTTTAGAGAACCAGAGAAAATAACAATTTAAATAGTCCTGTCTTTCTGAAGTACCCATCATTTCACCTAGGCTTTGGAGGGTGATCATTTCAAGGCAAGGCTTTCAGATTAAAGCCTAATCAACAGATGTTCTCATTTGAATTAAAAATTATTACTAATGAATGGAAGTGTTACTGGTGTGTCTGTGTGTGTGAGGGATAGGATATGTGTGATGGAGACACGTATGACTAGACAGAGATATCAGATATGAAACAGTCCCTTTGCATGGGAGACAAAGACAGGCTAGATACTGTTTCTGAAATTAATGAGCCTGACTTGTGCTCTCAGCTGGGCAGAAGAGCATTAAAATTTTTGTGAAAGTGGGCCTAAAGGGTATCTATAAAGAGAGTTAAGGACCTTGAAGTAGGGAGATTATCTTGTATTATCCAGATGGATCCAAAGTAATCATAAAAGGTCCTTTAGAATCAAAGAAAGAGCTGTGACCACAGAATCAGAAATCAGAGTGATGGAATCACTGGCTTTAAAGATGGAGGGAGAGGCCATGGGTCAAGGAAGGTGGACAGCCTCAAGAAGCTGGAAAAGCCAAAGAATTCTGCCCTGGAACTTCCAGAAGGAACACAATCCCACGTAACTTAATTTTAGCCCTGTGAAACCTATTTGTATTTCTGATTTCCAGATTACAAGATAATAAATTTGTCGAGCCTTTTTTTTTTAAAGATTTTATTTATTTATTTGACACAGAGAGAGAGATTACAAGTAGGCAGAGAGACAGGGAGAGGAGGAAGCAGGCTCCCTGCTGAGCAGAAAGCCAGATGCGGGCCTCGATCCCAGGACCCTGAGATCATGACCTGAGCCAAAAGCAGAGGCTTTAACCCACTGAGCCACCCAGGCGCCCTTGTCGAGCCTTTTTAACCACTAAGTTTGTGATAATTTGCAGGAGCTATAGGAAACTAATCTAAAATTAAATGAAAAAATAAATGTGAAATGTTAGTTCAATAGTGGACACACTGAAATATTCAGTAAATGTTGTTAGCATCATAATGGAGAACAATAATGTCTATTTTTGTTCTGAGAGTAATTTCCAGAACTTTTGACTATTAGGTTGAATTGTGTGAAATTGCTAATATTTGGTCATCTCTGACCTATAAAAATGATTATTTCATATGGTCCAACCTAACATTTCTAAACTACTGATTCATTGGAATAAAAAAAAGCCTTAAAAAATAGGACGCTTATCTCCTCAAAGTTCATTCCCTCTTCAATTATAGCAGCCTTGAAAGATTGCTATAAGGATTAAATAATGTATGTAAAGTGGTAACAAGAGTACTAACTGTAAGACTAAATACACAATAGCCCTTATTATGCTTTTTAAGCTAAGTTCCAGGAGAGCAAGGACTTTGCTTTTATTCACTGCTGTAACATCTGCTCACACAACAGTGTATTTTTACATAAAGTATTAAAAAATTGCGTGCAGTTTCTTATAGTACTTGTCCAATAAGTCTTTTTGTTAGCATTGTCATGCTTTTAAAAAAGTTTTTGTAGGGTTAAAAACTATCACTTGGGTCTCACTTGGTCAAGTATCGTGTCTCTCTTTTGTATGAACATTTTTCTCCTGCATCTTACACATCATTTGTATTTCTTCATAGTGCCTAACCACAGCAGCTTAAGAAAAATTGTTTTCACTGTGTGACTGATACAAATAACAAGGCATTTTAACAAAGGGGTCTTCTTTCTGCCTCCTTCCTGGATAAATGAAATAGAGTAACCCACACCTGCTTCATTCATACCAAGCAGTGTGGTACTGAACCGGAAATTTAAAGGTACAAAAATATGGCAGGCATATTATTACCCACCAGTACACAAGTGTTCTTGCACACTTCCCTGCCCCCCACCCAGTCATTACATTAAGTCTTATGACCTATGGTTATAGCCCACAGTCTATGGAAGGAAATGGTATAGGCACCTCCTGGACCAAAGCATTTCCAAGTCCATACGGGACCTTTCAACTCACAACTTTGTCATAGAAGCCCCATGTTTCAGACAGTGCAGCTACAAAAAGCAGTCTCCTTTAGCCTATGATCCTTTGAGACTGTGAGAAGAAAAGCCCCCCCACACACACGCACATTAGACTAGCAGCATAAGCAAGAAATAAGTTTCATGTGTGGCAAGTCACTGAGATTTTAAAATTGTTTGTTACCATGGCTCAGCCACTCTTACCTGAATAAAAAGAAAGAAAGATAGATAGATAGATAGATAGATATCTAGTAATGGTATGATCCTGATTATAAATCAATTAGTAATTAGTTGTCCTGACCCTTAGAAAAATAATTATTTTCAAAATAACTTTAAAGAAATTTGGAGAGAAGATTGAGGATATATTGAAAGAGCAGTAATCAAAGAGGCATTGGATAGGATAAGTGAAATAACATCCAATCGAGATAAAGTCAGACAAAAATAGAAATTTATATCACTGGTTCATAATACACATAAAAAGAAAAGCAATATTCTAGGTTTCATAATAACAAAGAACACATACCCTTGTTCAACATTAATGGATACTATATGTTATTATGTACTATTATTGGGGTTTTTGCACTATTATTATTTGTATTTGAATTCTAGACAGATGTTCACCAACTGACAACTTTTAAGAACATTAAATAGAGAGGCCTTTTGAGATATTACGCTGTGAAAATGACACTCTATATCAATTGTTCTCAAACTTGAATGTGAGTAGGAATCACCTAGGGATTTGGTGAAAAATACAGATTCCTGAACCCTACCTCCAGCTACTCGTATACACTATGTCAAGAGAAATTCCACCCAAAGAGCAATTTTACCAAAACTCCCAGGTGACTCTGATATAAGCGGTCCAAATCCCATAACTTGGAAAAAGTATCCTTTACTAGAGCCCATCAGTAACTGGCTCCAACATAAATGTAAAACATACTCTCCACACACACTCCAATGCTTGCCCTTCCTTTAAATCTGTTTTATCAAATTTTAATACTATATTGGAGATTTTTCACTCTTCTTACATGTTTATATATGTTTCCTTACACTTAAACTGGTACCTACATAATTCTTCCAGTAACTTGAACATTTATTTGATTAAAACAAGAGTATTTTTCTAATAGGGAAACATTTCTGTAAGGATGGGTTTTCATTTTTACTATTAGTGATGGCATATTTTTTTCTAAAGATTTTATTTATTTATTTGACAGAGAGAGATTACAAGTAGGCAGAGAGGCAGGCAGAGAGAGAGGAGGAAGCAGGCTCCCTGCCGAGCAGAGAGCCCGATGCGGGCCTCGATCCCAGGACCCTGAGATCATGACCTGAGGCGAAGGCAGAGGCATTAACCCACTGAGCCACCCAGGCGCCCTGATGGCATATTTTTTAAGAGCTTTATTATCTGTTCAATGAGAACAAACTATGAGGATTGTTATAAGGATTAAATGAGATATCATATTTAAACGAATGAGAAGTATGTTTAGAATATCCCCAAGCCTGAAGCCTGAATAATACTAGACATTATCATTCACTAGAATATAAGTCTCATGAGAGTAGAAACTTCCTATGTTTTATTCATTTCTTTAACTTCTGCTCCAAGACACAGAGGCTACTTGATAAATATCTGTTGGGTGAATGGATGGAGGGATGGATCAACAGGACTATAAAATTGTTATTACTATCACCTCCTTGGGTGGACACCATTCAAAAGTTCAAGGGTTAAACCTCACACTGGTGATACTTTTAGGTTGTTTCACCATCTGTCTTGTCTTCCTGGACCCCCTCACCCTCATCCTCACATTTTCACCACCCCAGCCAAGACACATAGTACTTTTTGTCTGCAGTTCTCACGGGATGGCATTTCAGAATTGTCTCAATCTAGACTTCCCTGAAGTGGAAAGACTATTGCTCAAACCTGAGACATCGCTCAACATGCCAGGATCCACACACATGAGATTAAGAACTAGGGGGTCCAGTTGTGCAGCCTCAGGTGTGCTGAGAATCCTGGAAGTCATCCAGCCCCTGCTGGAATTAAACAATCTCTGGTAGTAGACATACAATTGTAAACTAGGAAGTTGGGGACACTAGGAAGTTGCTGCTCCTTAGACCACAAGCATACAGCAACCTGGCAGAATGATGGGCCACGACAGCCAAACCCGACATCAGAGAGTGTTAACGTTCTCTCTGTGCTGCTGAGAGAATAACAAAGTTGTGCAGAAGAGAAAACATTAGCTTAAATCTTTTCCAGTCTTTTACAGATGCCAGGCAGCTGGACTAAAAGAGATTTTGATTTAAAAAAATGTATAAGCCCTTCCAAAAAACCATATCAAATGCTTACTATCAAACACTGAAACACATCGTCTAAAGAAATTTTGACTTCCAGCACAAGTTACAACACATCTGCTAGTAATTATTACAATGATTTTATTCCCTAATTTTGAATAATGGCTGTGTTCCTACCTCTTAAACCACACAGATATACATTGTACATGACATTAATGTTACATTTGTTTCTCATTATATGTGTTTCTCATTAACAACTAATTAGTCTTGATTTTCCCCCCTTAAATTATGTAGTATTAAAAGAAATAGACCTTAAAAAATGTCAACAGCAGTCAGAGTTAAGTCAATATTAAAGAAACAAACAGTGCTGACCTATAGTTAACCTTGCAAGCAAGAGTAAAAATTGACAAAATTGCATGTTTAAAGTAACGAAAAAAGAGTGTGAAAAAAAAGAAAAACATGTTTCACACTACATTTTCCTTTGTGGAGGAAAAAAAAAAGACTAAATATGCTACATTTGGGAAGAAACTGGATTACATTAAATTTGAACCACCGAAATGTTTTTATCCTTCTTTCCTGACTTGAAGATCTGAACGGTGTGTGTCTTAAAAAAGGAAAAACTGCTTTCAACAAATAATGCCACATTAAAAAAATTTTAATACATAAAATGTTATTTTACTTTATCTTTTTAATTCAAGTACAACTAACATAGTTTTATATTAGTTTCAGGTGTACAATATGATTCCATAATTCTATGCATTACCCTTTATGTTACATTTTTTAAATGTTATTTTTTAAAGATTTTGAGGGGGGAGAGAGAGAGAGAGTGAGCGCACACAAGGGGGGAGGGGAAGAGGGAGAAACAGACTCCCCCACTGAGCAGGGACCCCAACATTGGGTTCCATCCCAGGACCCTGAGCTCATGAACTGTGCCAAAGGCAGACACTTAGCCAACTGAGCCACCCAGGTGCCCTAAAAATGTTATTTTTAAACCTAAAATATTGACTACCAAATTTAAACATCTTACTCAACTTAAACAATTCTAAACAACATGTTCGTATGACAAAACTGGAGAAAAAAATTTTCTATTTTTCTGTTATAAATTCTAAAATGTTATGTACTACCTGTTAAAAATAAAGGTTGGAATATTCATCCCATCTTTAACCTCTATGCCTGACTACACTAAATTTAAAAATACCGGGTGAGCCCAGAGATGCCATGTCTAGCCCACTAAAAATTTTAAATAAATTTTAAAATTGTCCTAAGCATTTGACTGGAAGCAGAACAGTTCTAATTACTTACCCAGCCAACAACACAGGATCATGGGAAGAGATGTCTATAGCTACACGGCTTCCTGCAGTGTGGGAAGGTACAAGTTCCGCACGTCCCAGATTTACCCTCTCCGTCAAGGGTTTATAATAAAATAGTCCTGACACTGACATCTCAAAGACCCAACAGCTGAAACCACATTAACAAGGTATTAACACGGCAACATGCTCCATAAACTGTTACCAGCTGGAACAGGGGGTGAGCGAGGTGAGGTCTGGGAGCAAGAGACTGGAGAAAAGAAATTTCACAGTTGGAAGGGACAGGAAACACAGTAAGAACTTACAGAATATTAATTTAGAGGAGGGTTTTTGTATCATTGTTTATGTGGGGAACAAAGCCTTATACAGAACAATGTCCAAGTAATATATTAGCTACTCAAACCACGTGGAGCTATTTTATATTTTCCCTTCAAATGAATCTCAATTCAAAAGTTCAAATTGTTCCCTCTGTTGTTGTTGTTGTTGTTGTCCCGAACAATTTTTGAGACTTCTTTAACGATATTCTCCCAAATGTTTTATGAAAATAAAAAGGAGGAGGAAGAAGAGAAAGAAGGGGAAGGACTCCAGCATTCAAAACTCGATGCCACTAAATGAAACAGATAAAGTAGTCTTAATTCTAACCATGACCTACACCAGTGTTTCTGAAACTATAATGTGCGGGAGAAATCACCTGGAGGCCTTGCTGAGCAGCAGCTTCTGATTTAGTAGATCTAGAATGGAGTCTGAGAGTCTTTTTCTCAAAGGGACCTCAGTGACCCTGCTGCTGTTGTTCTGGGGGCCACACATTGAGCAACAATGACCTAGATTTCCCTGCATGTTGACAGGAGCTTCTACTAGATGGATTCATTCAAACAGAAATTGTAATTGGTCTGTTTTGCTCTGAGGCATCTAAAGAAGACTTAAGAACTGCCTTTACTTTGTGCCTTTTTAACTCTCTCTCTTTAGTGTACCATCAGTCATATCCTTCATGCTTCCTAGCTGCACTCCACAGAACCAGGAGGTATTTGAGCACTGCTTTCCTTATGTCCCATATACTCTGCATACTGGTTATTTGATTATTGATAAAACATTCAAAACCTATTTCCTACTGGAGAAGGAAGAAGGCAGTTTCAGGCTGAGTGACAGATAATCAGGCAGCAGGCTCACTAACAAGCCAGCACTGGCCGCATGTAAGAAAAGCAGGGTGCCAGCCCAGATGAGGTCTCCAGGACTAAGAAAAACAAACCGTGTATCCTTATGTGGCAGAAATCAGATTTGGGGTGCTGATTCTTGTTTCTGCTAAATAACTCCGCAGTAAAAAAAAAAAAAAAAAAAAAAACTCTGCCAACTCTGTTGGCAGCCAAATGCCAACATCCATTTACTGTGTCCTTAATAAAGAGAAATGGCGTAATTCATGTGTCATCTCCATAGAACTTTTGCATATAGAATACATGGAGGAAAGATTTTCAATGTAGCCTTTCTGCACAAAGTGAAGTTTTCAAAAAAGAGGAAAGGAATTAACCTATATCTAAATCTCAGGTATATGGTTTTCCTCCTATCTCTCCTTGCATAACAGAAAATGTTGTTTAATAGTAGACTTGGAAAACAACCTTGAGCTGAGTGGCTCCGTGAGTTAAGCAGCCAACTCTCAGTTTTGCCCCAAGGCAGGTCATGATCTCAGGGTCCTGGGATCCAGTCCCACGTAGGGCTCAGCTCAGTGTGCAATCTGCTTGAGATTCTCTCTCTCTCTCCCTCACCCTCTGACCCTCCCCCTGCTCTCTTCCTCTGTCTAAAAAAATGAATACAATAAATCTTAAAAAAAAAAAGAAAAACCTTGATGAGAAACCTCATTCTCATATCTTTGTGTAATCCCAAAGATTCAGAACTAAAAGGAAGAAACTTCCCTAAAAGCAGTAGGAAACAGCTGGATGAAATAACGAGTGAGTAGTAACAGTGAAAAATTGGGAAACTGTGGGAAAAGGCTAATTCCACATGAATCCAAATATCCAGTCTTTTCACTGGAATCCAAGTAAGTGTCAATCCAAGCACTTACTTGGATAGAAGTTGTAAAAACTAGCAACTAGTCATCTCAGTCAGCCAGGTACTTTAGTGTCACATAATCACAACATGACATGAAAGCTAAATGAGGGAAGTAAACTATTGCTATTTTTATCAGTTCTTTATCGTCATCAAAGGTTAATGACAGATGCTATGAAAGAAAACTGGTAAGAAAAGGATAAGACTACATGACAAACCAAATTTAGAAGAGTAAAAAGGAAAAGGAAAAGGAAGCACTCACATTAGTGAGCATGGCGAGCCTAGATACAGCAGAGAGATCACTGTGATGGAATTGTTCCGCCAGCCCGCCAGAGAGGCGAAGAGCAAAGAATCGCAGGCAAAGGAAGGAAGGAGAGAAGGGATTCGTTTGTCTGAGCAGGGATGAAATGTGATAAAACCAGTAACATGAAGGAAATGATGGCAGAAAATATTAACATCCTGAGATATTAAAAAGTGAAATCAGAAATCCAAAATGCTGAATATTTTAAACTAAATAAAATCTAGGTGCTAATGCATGGACTATGACGGGGGGAGAATGAAGCTGTATTCTTTTTGAAAAATCTTCATCATGTAATTTAGGCAATGAAATTCTGTGAAACTTAAAGCAAGACACCTTTGAGTAAAATGGCATTCATAAAGGTAGCTGAGCTACCTTCTCTTAAACTCACCGAGACTGCAGAGTCAAAAGAATATCTCACCAACACCCTATCACTCTGGAGATACACTGTTTTCATAAGTGTGGATAGCAATAGTCACAGGACACTGTCTAACATCTGCTTTCTTTTTATTAAAAGTACAATTTAAAATACCATCTCAAATGGACAATCCAAAGTCCAGGTCTAAAACTACAAACCTACTCTGGGGTGAATGAATACATTTTCAAACCAAAATTAATTTAAAATTTTAGTCAGTCCTAAATAGATACTTACTGGGAGTTACTTTTTCTGTGATATAATGTTCTCCAAAAGTAATGTGGTAGAATAAAATATATATTAAGGATAAAATCGTTCACTTTTTTAACAGCCCCCACTTTATATATGTCCCATCTTAATAGTTTTTAATCCACTTACTCACTGAAAAAATGGTGCCACAGGGGAGCGCCAAGTCAAGTCATTGAATTTTAGTCTTACAGTGACATCTAGTGGTGAACATTAGCTAATCTAGTCCAATTAAGTGTAAAAATAGAAATTGCTGTGTTGAAAATGAGAGGTTATTTCAATGAGTAGTTCCACGTCTGTGTGAAGGCACAAAGCCCTTACCTGACTCTGTTTCTACCACCCTTTGTGTTCTTTAAGAGACTTGATTTTGTACTGTGTTTAGCAGCTGATTACTGACTTGCCTCTCTTGCTTACATGAGACAAAAATATAAGCTGAAGCCTTGTGTTTGCTGTATTCATGTTCTTTCCCCATACCTTATGTTATGAATATACAACGAGGGTGATTCAGAATAAATATTCAATGTGTGGACAAATTTTTTTCAACACATGTGCACCAAACCTGCCTTATGGCAGTCTCTTTTTGCTTTCTCCCTCTTCGTGAGCAACTGAACAAACCTAAAGACAGATTCCTTAGCCTGTCTCTACCCAGCCTTTCTATCCTTGGCTTCACCACTTTGCAAAAGTTGAGAGCATGAAAATTGAAGTCAAGTAAATCTGCATTTTATTCCTAGGTCTTAAATATTATCTATGTGATCAGGAAGCATTGCTTAACCTCTACAAGTTTCGGCTTCTTCATTGAAGAAATGAGCTAGTCCCTACTGTGCCAGGATTAAATCAAATGATATATGAAAAGCACCATAAAGTTTGGTTCACAAGAAGTTTTTTTCAGGCAGAGACCTCTGGTAGCATGCCTCACCTCTTGCCCCATTTTCTTTCCACAAATTTGGAGTAACTGACTTGCTTGGTGGGTGACGTTAATTTTTGAAGTTCTATAAAGAATGAAGATCAGGAATTTTCTTTCCTGATGCCCTGAACCAGTGCAAACCAGGGATCCAGGCAAATGGAATTCCTCTAAACACTACAACTTCCCGCCCTTGAAGTGTGCTATCCCAAGGGTTATAATCCAATGGGAGAGGGGCAGATGGGGAAAAATGTCAATGAATCATTTCTAAACCACATTCTCCAAAAGCTTCATCGGGTGGGGGGGGGGAGCAATGTTTTTAAATCTGTATCTACCTAACCCATTTTGAGTTCTCATCTAAATTCAGAAAGAGGAAAAGAGGATCAAATTAGCGTTTTTAAACTCTAACAAGTTGCATCTATGACTTTTACATCTTCTATATCCTCTTTGCCCCCAAAGACTTTTGAACAAAGTATCACAATTTTAAATAAGACAGGATCTGACCCTGTACTCACATGACCCTGCCTTTCTCCTCATCCTAATCCCAGCCTTTCTGAATTATAAGCCTTCTTCTCAGGGTGCTTCCTAATAATACGTAAGTGAAAGACTCAAGGAAGCATGGGCCAGAACTGCCACACTATAGTGCCCCATCACTCTGGTAAGAGAAGGGTTTTTTATGACAGCATTTAAGCACAGGATGTAAGGAAGACCAGAGGCCTTTTTTTAGAGCTGGACTGGCAGAGAGGGGTTCTTACTAAGCTGGGATTGCTAAGTCTGGAAGGCAGGACTCTGGGGAAGCCAGCAGGCATCTTCTCCATGATTTGAAAAGGGCTTGTGTATAGAACAAAGCCTACCGGAGACCAGCAGAGATAAAAGCTCACTAGAATAAGAGAGTCCAGAGGTACTAAGACCCCTTCCAAGATGTGAGGTTCTAGTTCTTTTAGCAATTCCTGCAGGCGTGTGAGCTATTCCAGCTATAAGAGCCATCACATATCCTTTCAGCTCAAGGTAATTTGAATTGAATTTTTTTCACACGTCCAAAAGAATCTTGATCAATTTTAGGATTTCATCATTAAATGTTGGGGGCATCTGGGTGGCTCAGTCACTTAAGTGTCTGCCTTTAGCTCAGGTCATGATCCCAGGGTCCGGCAAAGAGTCTGCTTCTCCTTCTCCCTTTCCTTCTCCCTCTGCCCCTTCCCCCACTCATTCTCTCTCTCTCTCTCTCTCTCTCTCTCTCTCTCTCTCTCTCTCTCTCTCTCTCCAATAGATAAATAAAATCTTTTTAAAAATATAGGTTCTTTAAGGTATCACCAAAAAAAAAAAAAAGCATTTTTCCTGAACTCTTTTAGCTGTTCTAATGCCTAGAAACTTCAGTTCCAGGATGGCAAATGCTCCTACATAGAGAACTAACTATTGTCCCATGACAAATGGGAAAATATTTAATAGCCTGACATATGTCCAGTGATCCAAGACACCTAAGGAACTGCTATAAAATATCACAAGTTTCCACTTTAAAACAGCACCAAGTGAAGTTAGGAACCAGATGAAGTTTGTCATTAGTGTCCTAAAACTTCTTTTCAAATTCCTCTATGTACTTTCAACCAAGCCTCATAGACACTGTGCCTCGAAACATTCCTTAATATGCCTGGTTTTAGGAGAAGCTGTGGAATAATAAAAATACTACAAAGTATCCAGAATTCTTCCCCCAAAGTGTCCAGGAAGCTTAATAAAGCTAGTAGCAGAGAAATCCTACTTTGTAGGAAACCTATTGAGAAAATTTGTCTTCATAAAATGTCAAACACCTATTTCTTCAGGGAAACGAGAACTCAGAGATAATGGGGTTATACAGAAACCCTTCCCCCAAGGGTTCTTGGCCATGCCTGGGTTCTCTCAGTAGCTAATTCTGTAGGCCTACACAGAGAATGGGGCACTCAGCCTGGATGCATCACAGAAGATGAAGCCTCATCTAATTTTTTAATTACCATAAAGTAAGATTGCTTATAATGACTTTTATTTTAAAACAGAAAGATTTATTTATTTCAGTTAGAGTGTACAGTGGGGGGGGGGCTTAGGAAGAGGGAGAAAGAAACCCAAAAAGACTCCCCACAGGGCTTGATCTCAAGACAGTAAGATCAGACCTGAGCCAAAACTAAAAGCGGGAGGTACACTTAACTGACTGTACCACCCAGGTACCCCCAACTTTTTAATGTAACAGTATTTAACACATAACTTGAAAAAAATATTTTCAACATATGTTATTCTTTCTGTAAGTAATTTTGAAGTTTGGAGAATTTTATGTCACCTAAAAAGTGTCCTAATAATAAAAAGTGTTTTAATCTCTTTGGAAATATTCCACTCCTGATTAGTCTGAAAATTTGAGACTCATATGGGTCAATTAACGTTTTCGTCCTTCACTGAACCAATATTTAATGAGCACCTAGAATAAATTAGGTTCCATGCTAGTTGCTGCATGAGATTAAAGGGACATAAAATATCGTCTCTCTAACCATTTAGAAAATGTTGCCTGTAATGACTTTTAATCATCTTACATAGCTAGAAATCTATAAATTTTTATTTAGGGCGCCTGGGTGGCTCAGTGGGTTAAAGCCTCTGCTTTCGGCTCAGGTCATGATCTCAGCATCCTGGGATCGAGGCCCGCATCGGGCTCTCTGCTCAGCAGGGAGCCTGCTTCCTCCTCTCCCTGCCTCTCTGCCTACTTGCAATCTCTCTCTGTGTGTCAAATAAATAAATAAAATCTTTAAAAAAAATAAAAATAAAAATAATAAAAATAAAAATGCAGGCTCCCTGTTCAGTGGGAAGTCTATTTGAAGATTCTCTCCCTCTGCCCTTCTCCCCACTCTCTCTTTTTTTCTCTCAAATAAATAAATAAATAAATCTTTTTAAAAAATCATTAAAGATGGAACTGTACAATGATACTTAGGAAAGTATCATTTCCTTTCACTTAGGAAAATGTTTATAAAATTAAACATTTACCTTTGCTATGACCAGCCATTCCACTCTAAAGTATATATGCAAGAGAAATGAAAACACGCAGCCACACAAGGACTTGTAGTGATTTAATTCATAATGGTCAAAACCTGGAAACAGGTGTCCATCAACAAAGGACAAACAAATTAGAGGCATTACATTTGAGGTAGAACTCAACAATGAAAATACATGAGCTACTGATACAACAATATGGTATCATGCTCAAAAACATGCTCAGTGAAAATCTTACAAAGAGTATAGATATGAATGTTGCCATATATAGGAAATTCTAGAACAGTACAACTAATGATGAAAAAAAAATCAGAACAGTGGAGTGCAAGCGGGGATTCACTGGGAAGGGGCACAAAGGAAATTTCTGGGCGACAGGAAGTGGTTTGGATTCCACAGGACTATGCAATTGCCAAAAGCATCGAATTGAAAACTTCGGAAGAGAATTTCACTGTCTATAATTTTACCTCAAAAAATCCAATACTAAATTCTAGTGTACATTTTGTTAAAGTGCTCAGTAGGTGAGGGGTGCTGATTGGTATCTGTACTAGAAAATTTAATTTTAAAATGCATCAAAAAATATAAGATGGATTGATGGATGGATACAGCCTCAATTTTTAAAAGCAACAATTAATGGATATCAAACATCCACAATGAAGTAACCAATCAAAGGAGCAATTTTTAGTTAGAATTTCAGTATTCACCAATCCTATTTGCGCTTGGACTATTGATTGTTGGAACTGTGGCAGCTCTCAAATCACAGCCCACCTCTTGTGTGTATACCAACATCCACTCAAGGAGCTTTATACCACATGTAAGTCAGTCCCCCAACACTCAAGAATCACCCCAGGTCAAGGAGGATGAAAATTTACTCAGCTAATGCAGAACGAGAATTTATCAAACTAGGAGGAATCATTCTCAAATTCCAAACTTCTTTTAAGTTAGGATAAGATAGTCCCCTGAGTCCTTTAGAACTGATTCTTAAAACAAAGGCCTGGCTCATAAAAAATTATAAGATATTAAGATGATCTTATTTATCTCCTTGGAAGAGCTTAGGACTTCCCTCACAAATGCTAGCCATCCTGAGTAGTGGGAGGACATTTTTAAGATCTCCTTTAGCATATACATCTCCACATTTGAATTTTTTTTGTATTCAGCACATGATATAAAGTTAACCTAGTTATTGGAAATTCATCAAACCTTTCTTTTTCTTCCTTTCATTTCACACAACTTAGGATTGCAAACTTTTATGACTTTGGCTTCTTTAGGATTTATTTTATTCCAGAATTTAGAGAATGACTACTGTGTCATACAGAATCCAAACAACTCCATCTGGTACAATGAGTAAAATAATTTTATGAATGATTAGAATTTGGCCTTGCATATGCCCTTCACCTGAAGTATTTCCCACTTCTCCAAGGTAGAGCAGTATGGAAATTGCTGGGGTTTTCTCTTTCTACAACCCAACTCCTTAATAATGTCTCATAAATCATCACAATTCTCAGCAGTCATTTCGTAGCAAATAGAGACTGCAAAACCTTCTTGTCAAAAGGAACCCAATCCTCCAAGATAGATTACAATTCAGAATTTGTCCAAAACTAAGGATCTATTTTTATAACTTCTACAATGAACCCAAGATGAAGATTAGAAATAGAATTATTTCTTTGCTATATAGTATTTTGAAGAATTATTTATTCTGGCTATGAAGGATTTCTCTCAAGGGCAAACAAAACTGAAAGTTAAAATAAAGTGGCATAATGAAATACCACCTCACACTGGTCAAAATGGCTAAAATTAACAACTTAGGAAACAACAGATGTTGGCGAGGACGCAGAGAAAAGGGAACCCTCTCACACTGTTGGGGGGAATGCAAGCTGGTACTGTCACTCTGGAAAACAGTATGAAGGTTCCTTAAAAATTTAAAAATAAAGCTACCCTATGATCCAGCAATTGCACAACTAGGTATTTATCCAAATTTATCCACTATACAAACATAGTGATTTGAAGGAGCACATGCACGTCAATGTTCATAGCAGCAATGTCCACAATAGCCAAATATGGAAAGAGCCCAGATGTCCATTGACAGATGAACAGATAAAGAAGATGTCATATACATATATACGATGGAATATTACTCAGCCATAAAAAGAATGAAATCCTGCCATTTGCAGCAACGTGGATGGAACTAGAGAGTATTATGCTAAGCAAAATAAGTCAGAGAAAGACAAATACCATATGATTTCATTCATATGTGGAATTTAAGAAACAAAACAGACGAACATAGGGGAAGAGAAGGAAAAATAAAATAAGATTAAAAATAGAGGGTGACGGGGCGCCTGGGTGGCTCAGTGGGTTAAAGCCTCTGCCTTCGGCTCAGGTCATGATCTCAGGGTCCTGGGATCGAGGCCCACATCAGGCTCTCTGCTCAGTGGGGAGCCTGCTTCCTCCTCTCTCTCTGCTCTGCCTCCCTGCCTAACTTGTGGTCTCTCTCTCTCTGTGTCAAATAAATAAATAAAGTCTTTAAAAAAAAAAAAATAGAGGGTGGCAAACTATAAAAGACTCTCGACCACAAAGAACAAACTGAGGGTTGCTGGAGTGGAGGGGGGTGGGGGGATGGGGTAACTGGGGGATGGGCATGAAGGAGGGCACTTGATGTAATGAGCACTGGGTGTTACATGCAACTGGCAAATCACTATATTCTACTCCTGAAACTAAAAATACACTATATGTTAGCTAAATTGAATTTAAATTAAAAATTAAAAAAAAACAACAATGACAAAGTGGCAGACATAACTTTGATAGCTCTTACTGTTCTTTCAAAGGTGGCTAAAATTGAAGAAATGTCCCTGAATTCAACTAGTTGTTCTCCTTCTACAAAACAGCCTGCTCAACAGATATGTAACATTTCCCAGAGACTTCTTTTAAGATTTGATTTATTCAAAATATGCTTTAGCCTTTGATATTCGAGAAAATGACACTGATACTGAAAGCTCCACGTAAATTATCAGAGGGTCAGAAAACCTAGCTTCACGCTAACCTTCCTTATCCTTGAATCCGAAAATGTTCCAAACATAAAACCTTTTTCACTTTTAATCCATGAATCTAAGCAAATGTGCAGACTGAACTGTAAATTAGTTGGATGCTGTCAGTGCCCCACTGGCCATGCAATTTTGAACCCCAAATGCTAGCTGTGTGCAATGAATTTTCCAGGGCCAATTTTGATGGACATAAAACCTCTTTATCAGCTTACAAGGCTAATAACTCCTTTATTTGAGCACGAGTATGAGAGTGTTATGTGTGGTGTGCAGAAGAGAAAGTGTTAACACAATAGATTATGGAGAGTCAAATAAAAGTCTTACTTTTTTTTTTTTTTACCATATCCTTTAACTGGTTAGAACTAACCAACTCTGCAAGCAAACCTAAACTCAAATGCCATAAGACTTCGTTGACTCACCATTCAAAAAGCATTTATTGAGGTCCTACTTTGTACCGGGGCCAAAAGAAACAACTACTGAAGATATGTTTGTAGCCCTAAGAAATAATGATCGCGGTATATAATCAGCTGGTAGAGCACAGCAAGGGACCTTGATATTTACCCTGTCTTGCACTGCAATTCTTCATGGTAAAAGTAAACAGAAAAACATTTTGGTAAGACATCTCTAAATTCTCTTGCAGAGCTGAAATTCTTCGATCTTATAAATTCATTGTATTTTCTCAACTGTACTAGATTTTTTTGAAATTGGAGGAAGAGTGAGAAGCCCAGTTTAATATAGTTGAAGTTCATTTGCTGTATGAATTGAATAACAAAAAAATAAATCTCAACACCTTTACCGTAGCAACCCAGGCCATTTTTAGTCTTCAAAAATGTCAAGTTTTAATTTCCTAATGGCTCCACTACTTTCTATTTCAGCTTCCATAATAGCTACTGCTCCTGCTACTACTCTGTAACTTTGGTCTTCTTTCAATGGTTGGCTTTTGCATGCAGTGGTTTTGGCAACCCTATGAAATCTACTAATTGCTTTCCTTTTGTGAGTCTCTCCTTCTTCTGAAGTCTCTCTTCTTCTGTTGTTTACCATTTGAGTGCCTCACCTCTGAATGCTAAAGGAGATCTGCCAGGTCCAGTCTCTTCTCCCTGATGCAGAACATCCTGTTTCCTGGGGTTCTCACACCATGACAGGTCACCCACAGATCACTGGCTGGGACAGCACTGCCTTTCTCCGATGCAGGTGCTAACCCCTGGTCCAGTCAGCTGTGCTCCCAAACAAGGTCTCCCCCATGGCCAGGATAAGAAACCACTATGTCTGTGTCCTTCGGAAACAAAACATGGAGGTAGGTGGCGTTAAAACAATTACCTAATATACCTGGACACCATAAATTTTCTCAGACTATACCTAGACCATCATCAACTTAAATCTCACCTGGTATATTCATAAGGATAAAATTCAGAAAATTTGGCTGGGCCATCTCTATAGCAACGGCAAAATAAAGAAATCTTCATCTCTAAGTTAGAAGACTACCTCGAAAATGTTACATGTAAAAGCAGAAGTTAAAAGAAATAAAATTTTAAAACTCACATATTGCCTTTTCAAATTATAATCTCAAAGTTATTAAGATAATAAAAATATAGACATAGTTTCTGATGAAAAATCTAAATGTTAAAAAAAAATTCTAGCCACAAAGATCAGAAACATTTATCAGAGGGGCTTATGTTTCTGATAAATATTTAAGTGTGTAAGGCAGAACCACTGAGAACAATAAATACTTTATAGCTGGCACTTTGTCAAACCTATAAGTGGCTCTGCCTTAGAATTTTACATCATCACTGAATTTACAGTCATTTGATAAGTGGAACAGGACAAGAATTACTTCTTTCTAAATCTAAACCAGGTAATAAATCTAACATCAGGATTCTTCTTATTGTCTGTTATCATCTGATGACAATGCCTTTTACCTTCATTGTCTTGGCAGAAATATGCTATGTAAAATTATAATGTCATATCACTCATAGTGATTTAACACTATCCAGCCCATACCACTTTAATCAATCAAAATTGTCGCTTTTTAGTGTAATGATTTTGTGGTGAATTCCCTGTGTTTAATATGATATATGGTCCTATCTACCCGTTGATTTACTATTCTCTTCCAAAGTCTAACAGCTCAGGAAGCTGTTCTTGCTTTTGGACATCTTTGGAATTAGCAAACAAGAATAATTTGTGATAATAAAAATGCTAATTTCCATGGCACAATGAAAGCTGAAAAAATATTTTAAGTGATACTAGCTGCACTACTTTTAAGTGCAAATAAAGGATGGTTTTGTGAATTAAAATCACAGAAGACCTGGAGCTTTCCTCTCTGTATCCACATACAATCAGCCACATACCTCTGTACCTGATTTTTCCCTTATACTATCAAGAAAACTCAGGAATACACAAAGTATTCCCCTTTATTAAATACTGGCATACATTGCACAAATTTCTTTGTTCTTCCAAAAAAAATGCAAGATAGTTTAAAGTGATTTTATTAATATTTATAGGTCTTTTCAACTAGAGATAAGCTAATAAAAATCAACCCCAGTTCCTATTCCTCAATGATATTATGCATTTAGGATTGGCTACAATGCAGTAACAATCAACCACCAAATCTCAGTGGCCAAAACTATAATTTCTGGCTCATGCTATGTACCCCCAAACAGATCCACAGACAGTCATTTAGGGACTCAGTGGCTCAGGGACCCATGCTACAGACTCCACATAGGTCACCAGAGAGTCACTGAGGGAGCCCAGTTTATGGAGGCTCTACCATCTTATGTCTGCACCATCTGGAATATGTAGCCTCCTGAGACACCATAGAAAGGGAAGAGAGTGCTGCGGGTCCCAAGCCAGTGATTACATGACTAAATTACAAGTCTCCTGTGCTCATAGCCCATTGGCCAGAACTAGTTACATGGCTCTTCCCAACTGCAAGGTTGAGAGAAAACATAATCTTTCTGTGTGCCTGGAAGGAGAAAATAGGATAGGGATGAGCTTAAGAAATCTAAAACGCACAGATTTTTAAGAATGAAAAATTTCCAAGTTTATTATAGGCAACTCTTCTTGATTCTCCTTGTAGAATCTTGAATACCACGTACTTCCTCTGGAATTTATAATGTTATGCATTTACAGACAAAGTTACCTGTATGACAATAAATAAATGAACAACTGCTTCCATTATTTAAGTTGCCATATATATTTAAAAGAGAAAGCAAATATTCTGCCTATAGTTTAAGCTAATGAAAGTGCTTATCTTTAAATTTTATAAACCTTATTCCAATTGGCAAAGCAATTAAAATAATTTAAAATACAATTTTTCATTCTGATGCCCAGTCATTCCAATTCTGGCTTGTTAAAGCATAAACACAGATTTTAAGCACAAAAACATTAATAGAAATCTAAGATTCCAACATATTTAATTTAATAGCAGCAGAGTGAGTTGAGCTTTTTCAAACTTGTTAAAGCTCCCTATTGCTACTGCTTCCCCCAGCCAGGCCAGGTTCTGTGACTGCAGTGGGCAGAATCAAGAGCTCCTGGGTTGAGCTGGTTTTCCAAGGCCCACCCTATGCTGATGGGGGAGAAAAATATGAGAGTTCATTTATTCATTCAACAAAAAATTACTGAATACCTATGATGCACCAGGCATCTGCCATACTCTGAGAACTACAATAATTGAAATAAACCATACCCCACCCCCCCAAAAAAAAACAATTCTTCTTTCTTGGCTTTCACACACTAGTGAGAGAGGAAGACAAACAAGCTTAAAGGGAGCCATAGAATAAACAAGCAAATAAATGAGGAGGAAAATTCCAAGTAATGATAAATGCTGTAAAAATAAAGTCAAATGAAAGGATAGAGACAGGAGCAGAGTTTGGAGATACTTTGGAGTGGATGGCCAGAAAAGATCTCTGGGGATATGACATTTGAGCTGAGAGAAGGAGGGTATGGAGGAGCCAGGACAGAGAACTTTGGGTTGGAAAGAACCTAGAGGCAAAGGTACTAAGACAAGAAAACAGTTTGGTATAAGACAGGAAAACTACCAGGGCCACGGTGGTAGGAAATGACGAAAACTGGTAGATGGGCCAAATCAAGACAGGATCAGAGAAAAATAAGAAAACAGTCCCCAGATTTTCAAACCATTAATGTGGTGTAGAACAGAAAATTTCGGGTGGTGATTAATAGTTGTTACTAAACAAGTTCAGTAGGACTACTAGGACAACAGAGAACATAAAAATTCATCCTCTAATTCCAAAAAGCATTCTATAAGAGGTTTAAATAGTTAAAATTACTAAGTGATCAGAATAAACTGAAGGGCCATGAAGGGAGGAATAAGAGATTGAGTCTGTCTTGAGAAATCTACAACTGAATGCAAAAAGCAGGGGCTATGTCACTTGAGAATGAATCAAGGACTTATTAAAAAAATTAAGTACAAGTGAACATGAGACAAATTATATTTCAAGTACAAAGGAGTCAGAAACAAGTGAAATACCCAGAAAAAAAGAGAGTGAATTTTACCGTTTTCAAGTAGAGGCCAGATGTGAGATTTGCTTCTGGAATGCTAGAAAAGTATCAAAGCAAGGCATTCCATGCAGAGGGAAAGAAGTGTGCTAAGTGTGCAAAAATGATTTGTGTTTTGATACATAACAAAGCATCATAAAATCTAGTGGCTTAAGGCAATTTATTGTACTCTCTCACAGCTCAGTGGATTGACTGAGCTCTGCTGGGTGGTGCTTACTGGGGTTTTCCAATGAGATTAGAGTAATACAATGGCTAAGGCTCCACTGAGCTGCTTATCCAAGATGGCAAGTGATGCTGGGTCTTGGAGGGAGCTCAGTAGGAGTATTCACCTGAAATGCCTACAAGTGCCCTTTCCATGTTGCCTAGGCTTCTCATAGCAGCAGCTAATTTCTAAGACAGGATGTCCCTTCAGCAAGCATTACAAGAGAACAAAACAGAAGCAGTAAAGCTTATCACCTCGCCTCAGAAGTCCCAGACAATCATTTTCACTGCATTCTATTAGTCAAGCAAGTCACTAAGATCAGCCCAGATTCAAAGGGAAGGAAACTAAACTCTATCCTCTGACATGAGTAGGAGCATGTATACTTGTGTAAAGAGGAACAGAATTCAGAAGGGCCATTTTTTACTACCTATCACAGTCTACACTTGGGCCACCAAAATGCATGCCTCTCTCACTCACTCTCTCAATACTCCCAACATTTTTGTCCCACTATATCATCGGTCTCAGCCTCCAAGATCTTGTCATTTCAGTCAGGTCCAGGTACAGATGTGCTCTGTTTCCTTGGGTTTCATTCCTCAAGTATGGTTCCTACCAATCTGAAGACTGTGAACTAAAGAGACAAATTATCTGCCACATACACACCCACACACTGATGAAAAAAACTCAGAATAATTGAAGTAGATACTCCTTTTCACAAAAAGACAAAATGGGACGCACACAGCAGGTCCACAGCAGTTCTGAAATCCATCTGGGTGTGTGTTGTCAGTTTAATAACGGCACAGTCATGCTTCTTGGGAATGACTTACTGGAACTTTGGCTGCTCCTTCAAAGATGTTAGTTCTGCCCTCTGAGTCATCCTTTCCCCATGAGAAAGAACAGACATCCTTGTAATAAATAGTTTTGTTCAGCTTTCCTCCTCCAGGTTAAGGGAACAAAACCTTTTCATTTTATACTATCTCATCCTTTGCATACCAAAGTTATATAACTCCTTTAAAAGTTTTGTGTACTTCCTGTGTGCCAAATCATAATCCACTCCATTCAACAAAAGTTACAGCCCTACTCTTCCCAAAAAATACTTGGCCTAAGCACCAAGGTTCCATAGGACAATGACCTTAAGATAGGTTGAAGACTTGGGCGCCTAGGTGGCTCAGTCAGTTAAGTGTCCAACTCTGGATTTCAGCTCAGGTCATGACCTCAGGTTTGTGAGATCAAGCCCCACATGGGGCTCCACACTGGGCGTGGAGCCTGCTTAAGATTCTCTCTCTCCATCTGACCCTCCCACCCCTAAAAAAAATATTTTGAACACTTGTCTCATTGAAAATATCTAAAAGTCGGGCATCTGGGTGGCTCAGTTGGTTAAGTGACTGCCTTCAGCTCAGGTCATGATCCCAGAGTCCCAGGATTCAGTCCTGCATTGGGCTCCCTGCTCAGTGGGGAGTCTGCTTCTCCCTCTGACCCTCCCCCTTCCCCTTGTGCTTTCTCTCTTTCTTTCTCAAATAAATAAAATCAAAGGAAGGAAGGAAAGAAAGAGAGAGAGAGAGGAAGGAAGGAAGGAAGGAAGGAAGGAAGAAAAAGGAAGGAAAGAAAGAAAAAGGAAGGAAGGAAGGAAGGGAGGGAGAGAAAGGGAGGAAGGGAGGAAGGAAGGAAACATCTAAGAGTCATACCCTTAAGATCCTTCAGGGTAAGATCCTTCAGGGTCTTTATTTTCTAGCAGAGAAAGCATACCAGAATATTCTTAGAAGGCCTGCTAAGCACACTGTTAAGTTTTCCTCCGGTCACAACAAAGGGTCTCACAGGCATACTCTAGAAATCTGCATTTGTACCATCGTAGATTTGATCTTTCCTCAGATGTCACCACTAACTGAGAATCTTGTGTTGGGAGACACTGAAGGTGAGAAACTCTTCTTTTTTTTAATACAGAAAACTATGACTACTGTATATTTCCCCTAACTTTCATTAAAAACCATTCCTTGGGCACCTGGGTGGCACAGTGGGTTAAAGCCTCTGCCTTCAGCTCAGGTCATGATCTCAGGGTCCTGGGATCAAGGCCCACATCCGGCTTCCTGCTCAGTGGGAAGCCTGCTTCCTCCTCTCTCTCTGCCTGCCTCTCTGCCTACTTGTAATCTCTCTCTGTCAAATAAATAAATAAAATCTTTTAAAAAAAAAGAAATCTTATTTTTAAAAAAAAAACATTCCTTAAGTCTCAACATTCTATTCAAAACAGTTTCTTCTTGAGTTCATATCTCTCTTCTCATTTGGTTTTATCACCAGCAAACACACATACACATGAAAACCTATTTGGCAATATCTAAATATATTCAGCCAGATTCCTAAGTTCATTAGGTATATATATCAGAACATAATATCTGTTGCTTCATTGTTGCCCCCAAATCTCACTTACATTTCTCTTTTGGCAACTCTAACCGAAAACCACACAGGAAAAAGAACAGTGAGAAAGAAACCAAAGCTTAGTTGACATAGTACAAAACCATAATAATTATAGAAGCAGCAAACAGTATTTCCCCCTTTTGTTATAAACTTATCCCTCTTTTTCTACAAACACTGTGAAAATTAAAATCTTCATATTCCATAACAAATTGTGATTTTTTAACATGTCGGTAATTTTAAGGAAGGAAAAGCTATGAATATTTGCTGCAATATCTAATTACTTAGTATCTTCCGGTGCACCTGTAAGACCCTTCCATTTCCCTCTTCTCATTTCTCAGGTCTGACTGCTCTAAAATCAGAAATCCTTCACCAGTTTTTGCTCTGCTTATGTAATTATAAATGTTCTTTGTAAATGAAATTTAATCAATATAGGAAAGCAAAATGAAGCAAAAAGCATTAGCAATTCCACAACACTGCAACATCCACTATTAACACTTTTAGTGCCCACTGCCCATGGTTCTTTTAATGCTCTCTCACACACACACACACACACACACACACACACACACACACACTTTTATATCTCTCAGAGTAATTTTTATTGTAAACACCTTTTATTAACTCCTTCTTTCTTTATCTGTTTGTTTTTCTTGTCTTCCCTCTACCTTTCTATAAATCATCATATCTCCATCAAGGTAATCAACATTAGAAACCTAGAATATAGTTTTCTGTGGATTGCACTGTCCGTGTATGTATGTGTACATGGTTCACCATGATTTATCTTTATTTTTTGAAAATCTCTCCAACTCAGTTCCTCAAAAAGCTAAAAATAGAACTACCCCATGATCCAGCAATCTCACTACTAGGTATTTACCCAAAAAAACAAAAATACTAATTCAAAGGGATACATGCACCCCAATGTTTACAGCTGCAATATCTACCATAGTCAAATTGAGGAAATAACCCATGTCTATTGACTGATGAATAAATAAAGAAGATGTGATATATAGAGAGATAGATATAAAATGGAATATTACTCAGCCATATAAAAGAATAAAATCTTGCCATTTGCAATACAAGGATGGAGCTAGAAAGTATTATGCTAAGTGAAATAAGTCAGTCAGAGAAAGACAAATACCATATGATGTCACTCATATATGGAATTTAAGAAACAAAACAAAGGAGCAAAAGTGGAAAAAAAGAGAGGGAGGCAAACCAAGAAACAGACTTTCTACAGAGAACAAACTGATGGTTACCAGAGGGGAGATGGGGGGGGGATGGATGGGGA
>LNAC01000125.1:55621-160270 GCA_002007465.1 Ailurus styani
AAGGGGAGGGAAGGGGGAGGGAGGGGAAGAGGGAAGGAGAGAAGAGGGGGAAGGAGGGGGAGGGGGAGGGAAAGGAAGGGAAGGAAAAGAAAATAAGTCTCTTTAACTCAACTGGTAGAAAGTAGAGAGTCAACTTATCTCAATGAATTCATAATAAATAAATCTTTACTCCTACTCAGTTTTATATCTTGTATATGATAAAAGGAATAAAGAGCCCATTTTTACTTTCTTCCAAATGAATAATCAATTGTATTCACACTGATTACACAAAAAACTTGCTCCCATAAAATTTCCATATATTAAATCCCTTGTATACTAACTTGAACTCTCTATTTCATTCTTCTAGTATATATTTCTGGTAATATACCAATACCATATTGTTTATTAAATATAGGATAATATTTCGATACCTATTGAGACATATTTACTCCCACTGTTCATTTTTTCCTAACTTTTTTGGCTAAACTTGTTGCACATTCTTTTATATTCAAATGGTATCATTTTGTCCAAAGTGTTTTAAAAATATTGAGATCCTAGTTCGAGTTGTATTAAATGTATGTATGAATCTGGTATTATTGGCATTGTATTATTGAATCTTCCCAGACAAAAGCATGGTATCTTTCAGGTTGGTTAATGTACTTCAGTAGATTTTATAGTTTTCTTCATATAGGTATAGTTTCCTTCTTTATAAGTTTATCTCTAACATTTATAGTTTTCTTACTTAATGTGGTAGTGAAGACAAAACAAGCCTAAGTAATAAACTTCATTTTTTTAGTTCTTAGATAATCACTATGAGCCATGATCAAGTTCTTAACCAGAATTACATTAAAGACCTGAGGTAGTGTGATCCCTGCATTAACAAAGACAATTGTCTCAGCTGTTGACCAGTTACAACATCAGGCCAGCAAAAAGTATGAGTGAACCATAGCAAATCCATGGTCACTAATAGATACACACACACACACACACACAAAGAGCACAATATTTACTCCATGAATTTGACAGGAACATTTTACAAGGAGGCATTTTATTTAAACATATATATTTACATATAAATATATATGCATAGTTAAATGGTTCAAAATAAAATGCTGACTGGAGGCAAGGGCAGAAAAACCCAATCTGCAAATTTACAGATTTACATTTCACACAAACTGTCTCTTCAGCAAACTGCCTCTGTCTTAATCAGACATCACAAGTAACATTAGTAATGAAAGAAAATGTTGGTTCTCTACCTTGGATATCAAGTTCATAATTTTTAAAAATCTCATTCTGAAAAGTCAGAAATGCAATCATTTTCATTTGGAAGATTCTATAATCAAGAACTAACACTAATCTTTTGAGAGACAGTACAAACAGGAAGAACAGTGCATGAAATTTACTGCCTCTTCTTTCTGGTAATTAGTCTGTAGCTACAACCATTGTGTCCTAATTTCAAGACACATGCAAAAAACAGATCAATTGGTTAGCTGAATAGTTTCAATCAAGATGTTTTTGTGTACCCCTGAATACCAACTTATCTTCTGATATTTTATTATAGTATTCTATAGAGTGGGGATGAACTTAAGAGTCCTGAATCCCAGACACTTGAGCTCCACTTGATTTTATCTATCTTTCCAATAAAAACATGCCATCCAAACAAAGTTGCATTAAGGGGCAGATACGCTGGAGAGCCAGAATACCAGGTTGTAATGAACACCAAAAATTCTTTAAATAAATTGAAAATATGGCATGTCAACAGAAGTTTTATATATGACTCCTTACCTAACTACCTGTCAAATTATAAGTGAATCTTCCATTTAGTTCCTGGTTTTAAACATATTTTTTTTCTGGAATATATATATATTCAAATATTGTTTCTGTATACATCTATTCAGAAAAATATATACATTATTCATAATCCCTACTGCCTTTTATGGAGAATGGAGCCTTTCAATTGACAGATCTTTCAGTAGCTCTGTTAAAAAAAAAAAAAACCTCACTCATTATAACAGCCTCTGACACACTTGAGGAAAATCTTATGTGGCAGACAGAGGCAGTGGTGAAATTCACAATGTTTACTAACCAGTATAGGAAAGATACCAGATAACCAAAGGGAAAAAAAAAATGTAAAGAGGACTAACACATCCATCTATGTAAACTGAACATTCTCATGACTTTCAGAACTGACTTCATTATCATGGTTTCCTCTCCCAATGCTCGTTATTCTCTCCCTCTCCCCAAAGACACAGTCCTCACTGGTGAAGCCAATCATCCGTATGTGCTCCCACCAACAGGAAATACAACAGCCCTACCACCTCTCCTTTCTTTACACCATGATTTTTAAATATTTAAAAATTATACTTTACTTGGCAGCCTCATCATCCTACGCCTTATGAGTTATCTTTCTATAAATAATCTTTTAATATTATTTCATTACGTTCAAAGTTTGTGTCAAAATACTTAATTAGAAAAACAGATACCTATTTGATGATTCGAAGATGGAACCTGCCAGAGTCATTTGTCCTTTATCCCAAAATACATGAATCAGAATACTCTTATGTGTAATATATTTATTCTAACTGCTTAAATTAAAAATTGCTCAAAAGAAGTGTTTTTATACTTGCCAATTTAATTAACATTTTTGTGACTGTGAGAAGCATCTTTTATGCCAATGTTTAAGTCACAGATCAGTAAGCCCTAATGATAAGTGTGTTACCGTATCAGTAAGGTATGACTTCATAGGTATGCTTCATAGGTATAACTTCTAGCAGTCAGGTATGTCAGTGATAGGCATCATAAAATTAGATAACTAATATTCAAAGAGACTGCAATAAAAAATATTGTGGTAATTACCAATGTCAAAAGTGAAGAGTTTTAATCAAATCATTTTCTTAGGTGACCATATTTTCATTGAAATATGAGTTTGAGAAATCACAGAGAAGGTTGCTGCTTTCAACACAAAATGCAAGTCTAATAAGTGCCTTTTTACTGCAATTAATAACTACTATACTCAGTATTCTTTAAATCAGCATAAATAAGTTCTCTGGCTTTTTTCTCCCCACCTAGCTCTTTCCCCATTACGTTTCCCACAATATTTGGTAACAAAGAAGAGTGCTGACTTTGCTTGAAAACAAGAGTTAACCATTCTACTGTCCCAGAGATTTCCACATGACTAGGCAGAGTAGATATTTGAAGAGACTTCCAATGCCTCTTTTGCTGATGTTGTAGCTTTTAACAATTTCTGAAAGATGCCATCAGTTTTACATGATAGTATCCCCTAGTGTAAGCTGATCAAAATTTTGCTTTCCATCAGTGCTCTATTTATTTGAAAATATAAATTTCCTTTTGTCCTCCTATTAAAATTGGATTTTCGGAAACAAATAATTTTCTTTAATAGTACTTCATAATTTTCTCTCTACATTTATATCCTCTGGTATTTGCAAGAGGTGGTAATTATGAATGTTAAGTCAACATGTACTAATTCATTGAATTAACCAAGATGATAAAGAAGAACTTTATTCATGCCCTGATACCATAAAATAGTATAATAAAAAGTATAATAGTAAAATAAAATAGCAATGGACTGGAAATCAGAAGACTTGAACTGGAATCCTGATGCCATTTATTTTCCTAGCTGTGGGATCATGTACACATTACTTAAAACTCTCTAAGCCTCTTTTTCATTATTTACAAAATGGTGGTGAGTGTCAGCAAAACTGGATGTAGCATGTGAGAGAAAACAGGAGGTCAAGGATGATTAAGCAAATTATAGATTTTTTTTTTAATTTATTCATTTGACAGAGAGAGAGATTACAAGTAGGCAGAGAGGCAGGCAGAGAGAGGAGAGAGGAGGAAGCAGGCTCCCTGCTGAGCAGAGAGCCCGATATGGGCCTCGATCCCAGGACCCTGGGATCATGACCTGAGCCGAAGGCAGCGGCTTTAACCCACTGAGCCACCCAGGCGCCCTGATTAAGCAAATTAAAGGATGATTTTGCTATTTACTGAGATAAGGAAGATGGTAGGAAAATAAGGGGAAAATTGGGGTTATTTTGATATATTCAATTTCAAATATCTATAATATATCCAAGCCAAGATAGCAAGTAGACAGTTGAATATACAAGTCAAGAGTTCAAGGAAAATATCTGAACTGAAGATACAAATATTACTTAGATATTGATAATAACTACCTCCACCCACTACACACCAAACAATGCAATGGATGCTGAGGTAAGTTATTTATTCCTCAAGACAAACTTCTAAATTCATAAAGAGTATTATTATCATTATTATTATTTTCTAACATTTAACATAGAGTCTGGTTATGTAAGCTACAAAATTTTTGAGTCAATCTTCAGCTTACAAACAAGGAAGTCAAGACTCAGAAGTTTAACCATATCTAGTAAGAGTAGAACCAGAATTCAAAATTAAATTTGTATTGTGGCGCCTGGGTGGTTCAGTCCATTGAACATCTGCCTTTGGCTCATGTCATGATCCTAGGGTCCTAGGATCGAGCCCCACATCAGGCTCCCTGCTCAGTGGGAGTCTGCTCCTCCCTCTCCCTCTCTCCTCAGTTTGTACTCTCTCTCTCAAATAAATAAATAAAATCTTTTTAAAAATAAATAAATAAATTTGTGTTGAGAGCGGGACGTCAGGCTTGAGAGTGGGCACCTTCCTTTCACACACGATGAAACAGCGACTTTAAAATGGGCAATGTTGCGAAGGCAAGATTTTTGTTCAGAAGTGTGCCCAGTGCCATACCGTGGAAAAAGGAAACAAGCACAGGACTGGGCCAATTCTCCATGGTTTATTTGGGCAAAAGACAGGTCAGGCCCCTGGATTTTCTTACACGGAAGCCAACAAGAACAAAAGCATCACCTGGAGAGAGGAGACATGAATGGAGTATTTGGAGAATCCCAAGAAGTAGATCCCTGGAACAAAAGTGATCTTCACTGGCATTAAGGCAGGAGAAAGGGCAGACTTGATAGCTTATCTCAAAAAAGCTAGGACCACAGGGGAAGGGAGGGAAAAATAAAATAAGCTGAAATCAGAGAGGGAGACAAACCATAAGAGACTCTTAACTATAGGAAATAAACTGAGAGTTGCTGGAGAGGAGGTGGGTGGGGGGATGGGATAAGTAGATGACAGGCATTAAGGAGGGCACATGGTATAAAGAGCATTGGGTGTTACATGAACTAATGAATCACTAAACTCTACTTCTGAAACTAATAATATACTACATCTTAATTGATTGTATTTAAATAAAATTGATTTCTTTTTTAAAAAAGCTCCTAAGGAGCTGTAGTTGGCCACTGCCTTATTTATTACAAAACAAAAATGTCTCATTACTTCTTTTGTGTGTACCATATTTAAATTGATTTCATACACCAGAATTAAGACTATGAATGGCTGACACACTATTTCTTTTGGACAGTCCTGTTTTAAGTAAGATTGGCTTGTGGTGAAATGAGTATCATCAGCTTTTGGAACTTAGATAGTAATTCTGGTTCAGCAAGTGCTGCCACTGTTTTCCCCTTCAAAAGACATCGTTGGAATTGATTAGTGATGTTCAGCTTTTCACAGAGATGGCATATGCCAGCTCTAAACCTGTAGGAGATTGGTTTTACACTTAAATTTATATATAACTTGTTATATTAATACATTTAAATACTGAGGAAATCCCTTCACTGTCCACAAAACAGCAAGACTCAGCTGTGCTTCAAGTCATGTTCATTAGCCTGTTAAAGGCAAGGACTGATGATAAGCTGGCAAAGTCAACTTTATCTTTTTGTTCTTAACTATGGGGATTTAATTAAAATTCCCTGCATCTAAAATATTGCCTTTTGCTTAATGAAAGGCAGTTTATTTGGTTTATGTATAATATTAAATAAGGAATATTTAACACTTCTCACATTTTATAGATGATCTATAAGGTCAGATGCTTTTAAAATTCAGTGTGACAAGATATAGTAGCAAACTTGGCTTATGAATTCTTTACTAAGTCAGACAAAGTTATAATTCAGAATTGTCAACTATTTAAAAACACAAGTGTAGAATTACCATTTATGTATGATGGGTAATGGTCCTTTTGCCAACTCATTAGAAGGATTAAAGTAGAAGAGATATATCCTCAGCACAAATTTGTAAATTATGTGATAAGGCTTAATATAATTAAAAACAAAATCACGGATCATAAAAAAAATTTTTGTTTTGAATTCCAAATGATTATTCTTACCTTTACTGCAGAGTCACATCAGTTACAAAGCAACTTCATATTCATTGGTTTATTTAATCTACACAATAACCATTTCAGGTAGGGGCAGATGAGAGCCTAGAGAGACTCAGAGAAGCTGAGTGGTTTGATATCATTATGCCATCTGTTCACTATGCCAGGACTCTCTATCACCCATAGCTAAAGATGATCACATGAGCTAACCATGCAAAACCTTCTCGTGTAAAGATACTTTCATACACTAACTATAGAAAACCTTCTACTCTGGGCCTTTTTGAAGATTGGTTTTGCATCTTTCCTAGACTATTGTCAATCAGACTTCAAAACATTTTTATCATGTATAATATAGCAAGATAATCTATCACAATAATCATTTGTGTTTTCTTCTTGCTTCTTTGAAGACTGAAAAGAATGAAAGGGATATTGTTCTCTTCCACCGACTAGAGAGCAAACGAACCTTGGACTTCTAGAGGTCTGGAAACTCTCTTGCCAAAGAGGAAAGTTAACAGGGCTCCATTTGGAAATGCTTCTGCTTACAGAGGCCAAAGACTCTGATGAGGGGCCTAAGGTTGATGGCCCTACCTGAGAGCAAGAGGATAATTTCTCTGAGCCTAGAGAAATAAAATGTGTTTGGGATGTATGAGGGTTAGAGACTCCTCCTTTTTTGTACAGGGTGTCCTGGATGTGGGGGAAGGTTTTGGAGTGGGCTTTGGGAAGTAAGTCAGTGGCTCTTCACTCTGCCTAGAATGTTCTTCTCCCAAATATTCACATGGTAGGTTCCACACTTCATCCAGGACTCTGATCACATGTCATGAGCTTCTGAAAGCCTTCCCAATCACTCGAAAATATCCACTTCTGACACCCCACCATCACCTTCTCTCTTCATACTTTGTCTTTTATTACTTTCCAATTCTGATCTCTACCTGAAACTCTATTCTGATCTGTACCTATCTATTTATTGTACCTATCTATTGTAGCTATATATTTATACTGTACCTATTTATATATTTGTACCTATTGTACAAATTTTGTACCTATTATACCAATCTATATATTTATTTATGTAGAGGCTTAGTATTCTTCTCCCCCACCAAATTTTACGCCCTTTGAAGGCAGGGATTTGGGTTTTGTTCAACATTACATAACTAATACACAGTAAGGAATCAATAAATATTTGTTATGTGATAAGTTTCCTGTGTTCCTTGAAAGGACATGAAACATACAAATAGAATTCAGGGACCCCAAAATTTAACTTTTTGGAATTTTCCAATTTTTTGTTAAATATTGTGTGTGTGTGTGTGTGTGTGTGTGTGTGTGTGTGTGTATAACACAATATAGTTATCTAGTGTTTTGCTGTAGGGTGTTCAAGTTGTCCCCAATTTTTTGTTATTAGGGACAACAGGGCTATGAAATGCACATACACACCTTCCAGCACACATGTTCAAAAGTTGCTCTCATCTATATGACATTGAGATGAATTTGGCGGTCATGGGAGTTTGTGTATTGAACTTCATAAGGTAACACCAAATTATCTTCCAGAGTGGGTGTAAGCAGAGCTATGGTTCAGCTGGTACACACAGGTATAGAGTCACCAGTTTTTAAAATATTGAAATAATTCCACATTTAAGAAATAGCTGCTTCCCTGACTCCCCTGAGGATCCCCCATATATTTTCTATGGCCCTAGGATGAGTAACTATCCTGGTTTGCCTGAAGCTCAGAGAGTTTCTGGGACAAAGGGTGTTCAGTTTTAAACCAGAAAAGTTCCCAGAAAACCTGGACAAGATGGTCACTCCACCCCGCAGCCATCAAAGACCTCCCCACAATTCAGAGTAACGTCTGACACTGATTAAATAGAACTACTGTTCATTGTTGTACCTGCTTATACTCCCAGTGACAGATTATGTGTTTCATTTCACCCTCTCTTCACCGCCACTTGTTATAGTCCTCATGTTTCATTTTTATTATCCAAGGGTATAAAATGTATTCTCATTACAATATTTTCACTTTTCTCATGTGATTTATCATGTTTTTATATGATAACTGGCTATTTATATGTCTTTATGAAAGTGTTTCACCATGCCAGAGAGGGGCAGATATGGTCAGGCTAAGTAAAATGGCTACCAGCTGTTCAAAATTTTATTTTCCAATAGGCTTTTAAAAACCAAAGCTTTGGAAAAATACTCTGTTCCACCTTTACTTAGACTGAGTGGGGCTCTGCACCTCCAAACTGGCCATCAAAGTTTATACCATGAACGTCAATCACAATGGCAAAAAAAAGTGAACTGGTAACAAAAGCCCTTTCCTATTTTTTTCAGATTGTGTAGACCACCTGAGCATCCTGTACCACAGCAATAAGGAAGAGAATAACAAATGAATCGTGAATAATATTGCATATCTAACCAAACTGAGGTAGATAATTAATACATGGATTTTATTGTACTGAGAAACATATAGCAATATGATATTATTGCACTTTCATCTTGTGGCCCATTTATACTTCTTATGCTAGATTCATCTGACCACCAACCTGAACACAGTATAATCTGCTCTAAATGTGTAATTCATACAAATTACTATATGTCCAAAATCAGAACAATACCCTTGAAATAAAAAGCAAATCTGAAGGTAATCAGAGACTGAAAATGAAGTACCATAGTTGGTCCTTTTGTTTTTTAAAGTGTTTTAATTATGTTGTGGGGAAAGAGGCTCAATGAAGGTAACTGACAAAAGGCTTCACATAACTGCTACAACCCATGTGTGATCTCTAAAAACAGTGACATTTCGGGGTGCCTGGGAGGCTCGGATGTTAAGCATGTACCTTCAGCTCAGATCATGATCCCGGGCTCCTGGGATCAAGCCCCCAATCAGGCTCCCTGCTCCACGGGAATCCTGCTTCTCCCTCTCCCAACTCCCCCTGCTTGTGTTCCCTCTCTCGCTGTCTCTCTCCCTGTCAAATAAATAAAATCTTTTAAAAAATTAAAATAAAATAAAAATAAAAACAGTGACATTTCCTGTTTCAAAAAGTTTTTGCCCAAGTTCCTTGGTTGAGAGGAATAAAGCATGATTTTAACTCTGCTAAACAATATTTCTGTGGCTTCTATATTCAAATCATACTTTCATGATCTTCTACAACATTAGTGTATGATAACAAGTTTTTTGCTTGCTTCCATGATGTAATGTGTGAAAGAAAAAGAACTTCTTTAAGCAATGTTTACGGTGTATTCACAGTACTGGGGGTATGCAGATAGGGAGGGTGACAGAGCAGCAGAGCTGCAGAAAGAGAGTAAATGGTTCACAAAACTACTGAGAATAAATTTACTCTTGAGGAACATAATTTAAGAGGTTTGGAAAAGAACTATCCAATCCCAAAATACCTCCTAACTCCTTGTTTCAATGCCTGGCATTCCATCATCTGACCCTAATTATTAGGCCTTGAAATTTCTCAAGAAGAGCACCCTACGTATTTCTTTTTAAAGGCAAATATTTTCAGAATATGTGACTTGAAAATAACATGGTGGATGAGAAGGAAATGGCAGCGAAAACTGCATCAACCCACACAGAAGTAAATTTCTTATGATTCCTGTAAATGTTCCCTATGCCCCTCCTCAACTGACTGAAGAAGCATGAAGGAATCAAAGGCAAGGCTTCTCCTCTTTATAGGCCACCATGATTAATACTACTAATGAGTCATTTCCTCCCACACACCCCCAGCCCCTTTGCCACTTGTCATAGCCAAGTGATGATCTATTCTTCAGTCCTACATCTTAAGATCCCCAGTGGAGCCCAATCAGCATCTGACCATTCATTCCACCAAGCCATGAGGACGGAATATTTGGTCTGTTTGTTCTAGTTTGTAGGAAATCTTACACTGCTTCATTTACTAAATACGACAAGTGGGTTTTCTTTTTTATTTTTAGCATTTTATTATTATTAAAATATAAATAATCTATCAATAAAAATGAAATATAAAGAAACAGTTACAAATTAGAAAACTATTTTTTTTGTTAAAACTGTATTACTATTCATGCTGAACATCTAAGGAATTTTAATGACTACTGTGTAGATCATGAATTATCCTGTCATTTTCACATGCCATATCTTTTCATTTAAAGAGCTAAATCCAAAGTCACTTGGAGCAATAAGAAAAATACAACAAATCTCTATAAACATGGAAACATGTAAACCCATGCCTGGAAAGGAAACTCCTTTTCTCTTTAGATGGGCTTTAGATGGGCTGATATTTGGAGGTGGGGGCCTTTGGGAGATAATTTAGTTTAGATGAGGTCATGAGGGTAGTGCTCTCATCATAGAATTAATGCTCATAGAAGAGGAAGAGCTCCCTCTGTGTGTCTTTCCATGTACACCCACCAAGGAAAAGCCACATAAGGACATAACCAGAAGACAGTCATCTGCAAACCAGAAAGAGCGCTCTTACGAGACTCCGCATTGGCTGGCACCTTGATCTTGGATTTCTCAGCCTCTAGAACTGTGAGAAGCAATGCTTGTCATTTCACCCACCCAGTCTATGATCTCCTGTTACAGCAGCCCAAGATGCCTAAGACATCATGTTATACAAAGGCAGAAGAAATGTGCAGCTACTAATAAATGGTTATACACACAGAGACACCTAAGCACACATAGGAAAATAATCGTCCCCACTATTTGAAGAGATAAGCCAAGCATTTTATATTTTTTAAAATTGAAAGAATCAACAAAATCATATACATGGAATGAACACTGGGGGGGAAAGGATTTGACATAAATCTAATTAGTCATCTCAGCAGAGAGAGGTGCAGGTTGGTTTTAGTAAACACAGGGTGGTTTTTTAGTGCAAAGTAAATAAGTGCACTGAGGTGCGGTACTAATCACATTTGTTCTAACATTGACCTTATAATAATTAAAAATTGATGCTTGCAACATAATACAGCTGTGCAATCATATTTAAACCTAATCATTTCATAGAGAGAGGAAAGTTGTACAAAAAGGTCAAAAACACTTTAATTTCATGACAGTAAATTTACTCTTTATTCCCAAAGTGAAAATGTCTAATTTCTAAAAGAGCAAACCAATAATTACTTATTATAAAGCTATTTTAGTCAATACTTAATTTCTCTATATTGATTAGTGTTTAGACATTTAAAATGTACCCTACAGCAAGAATATGTGTTTACAATACTATTCTCTCCACTGGTGTTTGTAAGTATTACAGGTATCGATTTAAGACATCTCAAAAATGCCAAACTTAATAGAATCATACGAAACAGGGTTTGACTCTTTTAAAACTGGAATTTAATTTTTAAATATTTGAATAATAGTGTCCTTAAAGGTCTCTGTATCATGATTGCTATTTCTTTTTTTTTTTTAAGATTTTTATTTATTTATTTCACAGAGGGAGAGAGATCACAAGGAGGCAGAGAGGCAGGCAGAGAGAGAAGGGGGAGCAGGCTCCCTGCTGAGCAGAGAGCCCGATGCGGGCCTCGATCGCAGGACCCTGAGATCATGACCTGAGCCGAAAGCAGAGGCTTTAACCCACTGAGCCACCCAGGCACCCATGATTGCTATTTCTGCCATTACATATTTTAATGAGTGCTCGATTAAACTGCACATTATAAATTACACCCCTCTCGCAAAAGCAATAGAGAAAGAAAATATAAAAATGATCAACTCTAGCACTCACAACTGGAACAAAATGTTTTCTCTTTATTTTATGTACTTCTCATTGTAAAATAAGGACTGGGATATTATTCCCCCCTTAACTTGCATTCTGTGTAACTTAGAGCTCTTTGCAATAAAACGAAATGATGCTTCATCAGGATGTTACTGGGAGTACCAAGGCAATTTACAAACTTTCTATCATTAAGTCTGAGAACATCACTGTGAGGCAGGTATTAATATAACACTTCTCTCCTGAGGAGTTCAATGCACTTTACATAACTTTACTTTATTAACTCTTCCTTGAGCTGGGCAAAAGGCTATGTAAGATACATTGCCAATGTATCTCATATCCCATGATTGCATAAAAATAGAAAAGACTCTATCCAGCCACAAACTTTAAGTTCGCTTTTACTTCTAATCTGAAGTTATGACTAAAGACAAGGCCAACAGGTTTCATTCAATATATTTGGCTTTTGTTAATACTGATTTTTTAACAGGTTTCAATTTCATAAATGCGAAGTCAGAATTAAACACCTAAAAGAGTATTGATCCTATTAATTCTTAAGCAGTAATTGTTTCTGAAGATGGAAGAAATTCAAGGATAACAATCAACTTTTCCCTCTATTAGAATACACTAGAAATTACAAAAGCATAATATGATCTTGCAGACAGGCATCACAACATCTTTAAGTAAATCTATGCCTTTCTCAGCAAAAGTGCGACGATGCAGAAATGGAGACAGCCAGAAGAGAGATACAAAGTGAAGGGCATAGAATCACTAATAACATTAATAACACATAACAGTGCTTACCAAGTGTCAACCACTACTTTAAGGAACCCACACGTATTAACTCATTTCATCCTCATAACAACTCCCTAACGCAGGTAATATTACGATAAATAAGGAACTGAGGCTCAGAGAGCTGAGCCTGTCCCAGGTCACAAAGCTACTAAGTAGCAGAGCTGGGCTACAACCCAGAAAATATGATTCCAGAGCCCAGGTTCTTAGCCAATTTTCTAGAAGGGAAGAAAGCTGTTCCCAGAGGCTTCAATCCATGATACACCACATCCTAGAGTTCCAAGTCCATAAGCTCTTTGCGTCCAACTGCAACATTTCCTGCCTCACAGTCAATCTTGCGGAGAACTACTGTTCAAGTCTGTGTGTTGTGATTTGAACATATGACACTAGTATTTAGAAGAGGGTCACAAGGAGGCACTGAAGTATAATCAGGAGTACAGTACTTTAATAGGCTGCCATTAGGCAAATTACCTGCATCCAGACTTCACAAAATAGAGATCATGGAACTTACTTCCTGATGCTGCAGTAAGAATTAAACCAGTTAATATTAAGTGTTTAACACAGGTGCTCACATGTAGTAAGCTCTCAGTAAGTGGTTGCTATTATAGTAAGTCAATATAAAATTAAGTGTGCCATTCTCAAAACACTGAAATTCAGAATTAACAGTGAATTTAACACATCATAATACTGGTGATAAACTAAATGTAATTGATTCTTTTACCAAATATATGTTCTAGGCATAATTGCATGATCTTATTTAATCCTCAGAATAAACCTAGAATTGAAGTGTCGTTATGCCTATTTTAGATAGGAAAATAAGCTTAGAGACTTTACTTGCCCACTATTTTGCCAATAGCAAAATCACATGATCAATCAATTAACTAGATAGATGTTTCCCACAAAGCAGGATGAAAACCAGTAAGCAGGGAGATTATTTGAAAAACTCTTCTCTCTCAAAACATCATGAACCTGAAAAAGTTTCTAAACTAAAGTTCACCCTGTTTAGCTTTCCTATAATTACAGTATAGCTGCACCCCCGAGAATAGCTAGAACACAGATGACAAAGAGGAGAAATACTGCCCCAAAATATATTCCTCACGCCCAGCACATACCAGGTGCTTCTGCTCCTTCCATCAGAGCCACCAAAGAAAACAGCAGGGGCCAACGTTAGGTAGGAGCTTTCTGAGGGGACAGTGTTAGAGGGAGGCAGGCCGGAACTCTAAGCTCAGGGCCTGGAGCCCAAGCCAAAGGGAAGTAAAACTGTGATACTGTAAAGCAGATTTGCCTCGAATTAGCCTCACCTGCACCCAGACATCCTGTAGAGGTCTGCTTTTGGTCTCTTCATAGAAATCTGCAGAAAAAGAGAAAATACTTTACATTAGTCTTTCTCTGACCTCCCTGAACCTTAACGTACACTTATTCCCTAAATTGGAAATGTCTTAGTTATGCAAAACAAAAATACCTCCTGCTGAATTAAGACACTATTTCCTCTTTCTCTCTTAATGCAAATAAAAAGGTTTTATCATTTCCATGTAGATAGAAAGAAAATTACTTCTCATTCTCATTTAAAGAATATGATTCAGAACTGATTGAAACATATACTTTATTTCTACAATGACTGAAAAAAGGCTTTAAGTTAAAGAATGGATTTCACCTTTCACTGGTTAACATACAAGCCAATAGGGAGGATGAGGCAGATATAAAGTAACCATACATAAAAAGAGTCACTAGCACAATGATACAGGGTTCTATTACAGAAATATAATTGAAAATGTATCTGTATTATCTTAAGAACTCCAAGAGCTTGTGTTCCATTATCCATTATCAGGCACCATGCAACCTAACCATTTCTTCAATGTTTCGAATATATGACCTCTCTTGATAAACAATTGAAACTCTTAATAATCGTCATAGGAAAGTAAACCTTTTCTTACCTAACTCCAATCACTCATATGACATGACTAAAACACCTAGCATGATGCTGACCACATACAAGGTACTCCATAAACCCTTGTTGATGGTATGGTGATTTCAGTCTATTTCCCTTTTCTCTGACCTCAGTGGAGACAGGAGAAATGCTTAGACAGAAACATTCACAAATAGTTAGATATAAGAGGAAATTGATGAGGGACAAATGCAGACAAGAAGTGAGGAAAACAATGTGGAGTGACTCACTGTGCCCTAGTACAGTATGATCTATTTTGGGAGACACAGCCAGCCACCAACAAAATATGCATGGCAAAACAAAACTTGCTAAAGTATGCATGCAGAAAATCAACTGCTTCACTGCTTTCCCAATTGATTCCATGAAAATCTCTTTCTAACCCTGACCTCTCCCAGAATTCCTGTTGCACTGGGGTGGTAAGATGGGATATTCTTTCTCCATGATTCACTCTGTCTTTCCTCCATGGCTTTGTGCTAGTATGGAAGGCATCTTTGGTGAGACCTAGTGAAGAGAACCATTGTGGATTGCCATAGTGACCCACTGACACTTTAGTAGGAGTGGTAATCAAAATTAACAAGGAAAAATGTTTACTTGTCTTACAGATTCTTCAGTCTCTTGAATCTAACAATGCATAGAAAAGACCTGAAAACTCTCATGCTAGAAGAAGTTAGAGAATCCTGAGGGAGGAGGTACAGGTATCAATGGAAAAAGTGAAGTAGGCCTAGGTGATTGGTTAACAGCAGGACTCTGGGAACGGAATGAACTTGCCTATTATCTCCTGCAATCAAAAGATCCAACATAGGGATTAAATTTGGATACCCTGGAAGCACCTCAAACTAAAATTTCTAAAATTAAACTTCCCCAAGAACCAGTTTCTGCTGACTTCCTTGTTTGTTAAGGGTACACTTGTTCTCTCAGGCTCCAAACATGAGTCATCCTGCCTCATTCCTCACCCACCCCCACCACATCTAATTAAACACCAACTTGGGTCTGTTTTTCTCCTCAGCACTTTTTTGCAACTTTCTGCTGCTTTCTCTTCCCATTGCTTCATCTCTAATTTGGTTTTGACCTCACATCTGGCTCCGACTAGAGCCCCTCAACTATTCCAGACAATCTATCTGGCAGGTGGCTTCAGCTTTGAGTTTGAGCTCTGCCTTGTTTGGGTCACTATTCCTAACAGAAATATTCTGGATTCCCTCTTGTCTGCTGTACACATACTCCAAGCTACATCCAAATGCACCCAAACTGCCTTTCAGTCTGACTCCTGGCTTCCTGGGCACCAGCCATGCTGGTTACAATCCTGCTCCGACTGCACTCACCTGCGCCAACCTCCCACCCTTGCCTTTTCCTTTAATGCAGTCCCCCCTGCCCCAGTGCATTCCAACCACAAGCATAAACACACACACACACACACACACACACACACACACACACACACTTGTTTTGGTGTCAGCTCAGACGCCCTCCACTCCTTTAAGTCTTGCTTCACCTCCTCATAGATCCCCCATCAGAAGTTTTTCCTGCTGTTCTAGAGCCTTCAGTTGCCTTCACTTTACAGCAAAACATACTGCTTCCTATCATACTTCTTATTTTTATTCAAGGCTCTTACTTTCCCCACGAGGCTCTTTGCCCTTGCAAGAAAGAACCACGTCTTACTTCTTATATCCCTTAGCACATGGCATGCTGCCCCTCACACAGAGTGTTCAGGAGCTATCTTATGTGAACAAATACAGAAACAAAATGACTCTTCCAGATATTGTTTTCAAACAGTGCTTTTCAAGCTTTAGAGTGCTACAAAAATGCCTGTGAGGTTTATTCAGATATCCTGACTCAAAAGATGTGATCTGAGAACCAAGAATGTACATTTTAAGTGCTTTTTAAAGTAAAATTCCATTAGTTTCTATGGAAAAAAGGTGCTACCTAAGCAATTCATAGTCTCAGATGCTGAGATAGAACCCACAATATCATTCTAAAAAAAAAGCTTTAAAAAAACTGCACACCTCAAATTAGCAAAATAACTGATGTTCAATAATAATTAACACAAATATCATTCGGAGTTAATTTATTTTTATTTTAAGGATCATTTATTAAGTCAAATAAATCGAGCAGGATAATATTTCAATTGATAGTTTCTACTGAAAAATTTCCATTCCAAGCAAAAAATTGTTCCAAAATGGTTCCTATAATGCACTATCGAAAAGTGCACAAAAGTAACAGTCTCTTTCCTTACAGAAAGGGTTTTAGTTTGCTGCAGAAATTTTGTTGTTTCCCAAAAATTAAAAAAAAAAAAGTGACTTTAAGATTTATTACAATAGTAAGGGTTCCTGGGTGGCTCAGTCAGTTAAGCATCTGCCTTCAGCTCAGTTCACGATCCCAGGGTCCTGGGATGGAGCCCCACATTAGGACTCCCTGTTCAGCAGGGAGCCTGCTTCTTGCTTTCACCCCTGTTCATGCTCTCTCACTATTTCTCTCTCTCTCAAATAAATAAATAAAATCTTTAAAAAAAAAAAAGATTGTACAATGGTAGATGATAAAAAAAAATTATTCTCCTTTATAATAGAACGGAACCTTTACTTTTTCTATCCATAGTCTGGCCTCATCTTGCTTTTCTGCAACCGTTTCCCATCTGTGTCAAGTTTACCTGCACGTTAGAACTCCATCGCAGAGTCTGTATGTTTTAGCCTAGTTTGAGTTTTTAGAGAACACACATGTTCTTAGGGAAGACAGATGAACACTCGTCCATACAAGGAGAATAAGTAAACATAGAGAAAAATGGAATTTTTCCTTAAGAAGTCCATGAAGTCAGAGAAAACTATCTTTTCCATAGAATTTAGAGATGGGCAATATAAATTATACATAATTATAAATGCTAACAATTTATATTGTATTACAAAAACATTTTTACAACTAATATTAAAAAAAGAATATTTTACCTTTAAAGCATTAACTCTAGTTCTAAAAAGATAGCCAAGGGGTGCCTGGGTGGCTTCGTTGGTTAAGTTTCTTCTTTCCACTTAGGTCATGATCCTGGGGTCCTGGGATGGAGCCCCATGCTTGGTGGAGCTGGTTCCCTGCTCAACAGGGAATCTGCTTCCCCCTCTCCCTCTGCCCATCCCTCCCCCAACCTTGGGCTCTCTCTCAAATAAATAAAATCTTTAAAATATATTTATATAGAGAGAGACAAAATAAATATGCATATTAAAAAATTTGTGTATGAGATTTAGTTATATTATTTTTAACAGCAAAGTAACTATAAACTAAGTGTCCAAAAATAAATGACTAAATATACTATAATTTATTAATAAATTGAAATAGTATATAATCACTAAATGCTGCTATATAAATCTGTTCAATAAAATAACATTTAAAAATTTAAGAAGTCAATTACAAAAGACTATACAAAATATTATAACATTTTATAAGACACATCCATAGAAAATAAACACTAGAAAGATATTCGCCAAAATGTCAATCATGGTTGTTTCTGGCTTTGGGGGTTACTGTTTTCTTACTCTGTCCTTAATACTTTATCTATTTTATATATTATAATACATGCAATATTTTTGTAACCAGTACACAAAGAAGGAATGTCTGGATTGTAATGATAGCTGGTCACCTTGAACAAATTGCTTAAGCTCACTCAGCCAGTTAGTTACTTCATCTAAAAAAGTGGGCCAGTAATTATCCCAACTTTACAGAGTTGGGTAATAATTAAAACAAATGATATAGGGGCACGTGATGGCTCAGTTTGTTAAGTGTTTGCCTGTGGCTCAGGTCATGATCTCAGGGTCCTGAAATCGAACCTGGCATTGGGCTCCCTGCTCAGCAGGAAGCCTGTTTCTCCCTCTCCCTTTGACCCTTCCCCTGCTCATGCTATCTCCCTCTCTGTCAAATAAATAAATAAAATTCTAAACAAAATTTATAAAATAAAAAGGGATATATATATAACACATGTAAAATACTCAGCATTGGAACATGAATAAATAGGAGCTTGAAAAGACCAGCTAAAGGGGTTGTATTGGAATTTCAAGTTTCCCCTCTTTTTTATTCTTAATCATTTTAACCATCAAGACAGTCTACCCTTGAGTTCAAACTCTTCTAAATCAAGTAAGTGTTTCACTAATGTGTGGGGGTTTGTTGATACAAAGAACATAACTATGGCTGTGGCCCAAGTTGATATTTTCCACTAGCTGCATTGCACATTGGTGGTTTCAATAAATGGCCATTATAGCCAACAGGGGAAAGAAAAGAATTATCTATCAGATTCATGCTCTTTGGGAATTCTACAAAGGAAACACATAATTGCTAGAATTTGGCTGGTGTATTGAACCTGGTGCGTTAAGAAAAGTCATGGGATTTCTAATGGTAGAAAACTGTCTAGACCTCAGGTTTGTATGTCATCAAATAAAAATAAATCCTTTAAGCAAAATACTCTAATGAAGCCATGTTTTACTTCTGGGTACACTTTAGTCATTTTAACTGGAAAAATATATTGTTATTTGGTATAATTATTATACTTCCATTTTTCTTGGTTGTATGTATCACTGTTAATCAGGTAATAATCTGACTGAAAACATTCACAAGTTCAGGGATATACTCCTTCCTTCCTTCATTCATTCACCCAACAACTATTTATTGGTTACTTGGTATGTGCCATTCACAGTGTTGATACTAAGAATACAAGGAAGGTCTCTTCTCACAGAGCAGAACATAGTGGGAAAAGGTTATGCAAATAATCCCATGAAAAATATGTAATAATAATGTAATTGATGCTACAAAGGAGAGGCAATACAATACCAGGTGAAGAGTACGGGGTGTGGAATTAGAAGCATCAAGCTGTTAAGATGCTGATAATTCTCTACCATGTAAAGAGGTTTTTTTCTCACCCTTCCACTCCATCCCCACCTCTCACTCTCACTCTATGCTCGCGTGTGTATGTGTGTTTATGTGCGTGCATGTGTGTTTGTGTGTATGCGTTTTGTCTGAACGTCCATCATGGACTATCTGCACCCATGCTTTAACTCTGTAAGGTGAAAATGTTAGGGGTGCATATTAGTTTGCTAGAGCTGTCATAGCAAAATACCACAGACTGGGCATGCTAAACAACAAATTTTTTTTTTACAGTTGCAGAATGCTGAAAGTCCAAGATCAAGGTGCCAGCAGGATTGGTTTCCTCCGAAGCCTCTCTCCTTGGCTTGCAGAAGAAGGCCAATCTCCTGCTGCCTTTTCACATGGTTTTCCCTCTGTGCCTGCCACCCCTCATGTCACTGCCGCTCTTTATGACACTGGTCAGGTTAGATTAGGGCCCCACCCAGTTTCCTTTTAACTTGATCGCCTCTTTAGAAACCTTGTTTCTAAACACCATTAGATTCTGAGGCACTGAGTTGGGATGTCAAAATATGAATTTTGCAGGGACATAATTCAGCCCATAACAGGGTATTAGGGGACAGAGTGGCCACATACACTAGTACCAGTTACACACTGCACAACTCGAGGATGTGACATCCACATCACAATTATCAATTTTTCTCATTTTTAATGGAAAATTTTCTTAGAGAAAGTTTTTTGAATGAAAACTTCCTCGAGGGTGCCTGGGTGGCTCAGTGGGTTAAAGCCCCTGCCTTCGGCTCAGGTCATGATCTCAGTCCTGGGATCGAGGCCCACATCAGGCTCTCTGCTTAGCAGAGAGCCTGCTTCCTCCTCTCTCTCTGCCTGCCTCTCTGCCTACTTGTAATCTCTCTCTCTATGTCAAAATAAAAAATAAAATAAAATAAAATAAAATAATAAAATAAAATAAAATAAAATAAAATAAAATAAAATAAATAAAATAAAATAAAATAAAATAAAATAAAATAAAATAAAATAAAATAAAATAAAATAAAATAAAATAAAATAACTTCCTGGAGAAAGACTGACCTCTTTCTGGCTTTCACAAAGGAGCTCTTGGGCCAATACTGTTGCTCTGTGGTAGGAAACCCTTCCTGGACCCCGTTTGTCCCTCCCTCCACTCCTTCCTTGAAGAATGACTGGAGCTCCATGAAGGTCCTATGTCTACACTACCATAATAAGGGCAATATGGAGTAGGATTAAACAGGCAACTTCTAGAATAACATGACCTAGGCTTCAACTCCAATCCTACCACCGTGTGACCCTAAGCCTTATTTAATGCATGTGTGCTTAAGATTTCTCATGCATAAAATAAAAGCAATAAATGTACCTACTTTTTAGAGTTAGTATAAGAATCCAAAAGATTACACTTATTTATTAAATGCTTTGTTTAAGTAAACATGCAAAAAAGCTGATGACGATTTGAATGTAGTTTCAAGAGGGCTGCAACTACACTCCAGTATATACCAAATACCTGACAGAACTCCTGGCATGGAGAAGATATTCCAGACTCATTCAATGAATGAGTTTCCTAAAGGAATCAAGGCCAGACTGCAGAATTCCTATCTACAATGGAGAGCGAGACTCTCATCTCATGAGTCCACATGTCCTCTAATCTGCCTAGTATGGGATCTTGAGTCCAGGAGGTTCGAAAATGTTTACTAGGTTACCACCAGGTTAAATAAACAGAAAATATATTAATATAATTTTCACCATTGCTCTTTTTTCTGGGTGGTTTTTCCTTATGAGACAAAGAGCTCCTTGATTTATGAGAAGTGCTACATGATTACAAATGCCTGTGTTGGAGTTCTGGAGACGGACGGCGGCAATGGTTGCACAACAGTGTGACTGTAGTTAACGCCACTGAACTGTACCCTTCAAAACCAGTCAGAATAGTAACTTTTATGTTATGTATATTTTACCACAACCTTTTTTTAATGTCCACTGTGATTGCACGATGAGAAAAAAGGGAAATTTTGCTACTGAAATATAAAGTTGTTTTGAGAATCACAGTGCCCAGCACATGGCAGAAGCTTGATAAAAGTTAGTTCCCCTTAACTCTAGGAAACAAACTGAGGGTTGCTGGAGGGGAGGGGGTGGGGGGATGGGGTAACGGGGTGATGGACATTAAGGAGGGCACGTAATGTGATGAGCACTGGGTGTTATACACAATGAATTATTGAACACTACATCCGAAACTAATGATGTACTATATGTTGGCTAATTGAATTTAAATTAAAAAAAAGTTTTTTCCCTTTTCCGTTAGTTCTAGACCACAACTGCCCTTGATGGAGACAGTCACCCAGAATGCTCACTGTAGTTCCTATTGCCAGATAAAAAGTTTCCTCTGAGAGGAAAAAAATCTCCAACCCTTGTACTGTTTCACAGCCTGATACTGTAGATGCTGGCAACCACCCCTCTGCAAGTTTGGTCTCTGTGATAGTCAACTTTAATACCATAAATTATGACGTATCCTAGGATGTGCTTGACACTATTAAAAGAAGACATGCCATTTACTGTCCATTTTGAATAGGTATCTGTAACATTTGTTTCAAAGTAACACCAATTTTTTTCAATTACAGTTCCAGTGAATTTATGTGCCTCTTTAGAAAGTAATTCTGTAGGAATGGAGGGATTAGAAAGTAGAGTCGTTAACTCTTTCTTCAGAGAAAAACAAGAAGAACCTACAAAGAATGAAAGATATAAATAAGAATTTCCTATTTAATACACAGCCAACAGCTTATTTTAAAAGATATATCCCTATTCACCTACTAATCACTCTCCTTGAATTTGACTATTTTTTTAAATCAACATATTCTTGATTGCCTGCATTTAAATAAATCATGGCATGATCCTGAGAACTTGGCAAGAACATCAATGATTTTACATCTGGTATCACACACCAGCTGCATGTCGAGGGAATGAAAAGCTTTTCTATTTCTTTACCTTGCTTCATTAGTGAATATGTGGTGATGCATGCATTACTGCGTGTGTGCAGGCTCAGCTCCCATATGGAGAGGCACCCAGCAATGTCACAAAACTCATGCATCATTTGCTATGATGCTGAATTTTCAAAAATATTAAGATGATATTTTTACTGAAATCTATTTATCTATGAATGGACATATGTTTTTATTGGTAGGGTTATATACTTAATGTATATTGATAGAACCTGTTGCAAATATCTCTAATGGAGAAATAACTTTAGCTGTCACAGTTGAACATATGTACAGTATGGTACCCATCTTCAAATCATCATACAGTAAAAAACAATAATTTCCTTGCCAAATCTATGTCCGACACATTTTCTACTTAGTTCTTGACAACTATACTTCTTACTGGGAAAATATCTGCACTGCGAGATTTGTGGTTATCTAATTAAAGAAATCTTTATGGGTCCTCATTCTCATCCCAGTTACTTGCCTTATGTTTGCATATTGTAAGTTTAACAAACACCTCTTCTTATTAGTTATCTATTGCTGGGCAACAAATTACCCCAAAATGTAATGGCTTAAAACAACAGTAATAATTTATTGTCTTGAGCTTTCTTTGGATCAGGAAGTTAAGAGTGGCTTGGGTGGACAGTTATGGCTCAGAATTCTTCATGAGGTTGCAGTTCAGGTGCCAGAGCTGCATTTTTCTTAAGGTTTGACTGTGGCTGAAGGATCCACTTCTAAGACGGCTCACTCAGTTAACTGTCGCTGACTCTTGTGGCAAGAACCTATCTCCTTAAATGTCCTTATGACATGACAGCTGAATTTGTCCAGAGTGACTGATCTGAGAGAACAAAGCAGAAGAGGCACTGTCCTTTACAACCTAGCCGTGAAAGTCATGTGCTGGCACTTCCACCATAGTCTATTATTGGTCACACTACCAAACCCGACACAATACAGAAGAGGATTACATAAGGTCCTACATATCAAAGGTAAAAATCTTTGAGGACCATCATGAAGGCTAGCTACCATAGTCCTAAACAGGTTTCTTTTTTTTTTCAAATTTCTAAGTTTTCATTGTACATACACTTCTATTTGGTTGAAATCTGATTTTGCACACGTTCACTTTTCTGTCTTGGCAGAACATGAAAATATCAGCATAAAAGTCAAAATAGAGTTCTCAACCATAATAACTTAATCAATCTAAAAATTATAAGCCCATCCATATTTAATTAAAGAAAAACATTTTTCTGATCTAACAGCAAAGCTGTTTATAATCTATTGAAAGCACTTACCTAATAAAACAAATATCACTTTGAATCATTGGTTAAAACTATGTAGATCAGGGAATTAATTATTGGAAGAGATTTTGCTTTTCATCTTATTCAATATTCTGAGGTAATACCAATCATTAATCTCAAACTCAAGTATTTTTTTAAATAAAATAAAACTTCTGCATATGTCTGATCTTCTGAAAGCTTTTAATTAATGATACCTTAAAGGAAAGAATTATTTTTATGGGTTTTTAAGGCAATGAAAAGGAAATATTCATGCAGAACTTATTGCTAAGCTATTTGTATTATCTTTAAATTGGTACCCACTTTATTGATTTAACAAATATGTCTGAGCACCTTTTGCTTTGAGATACTCTGGGGATATATTGAAATCTAAGCCAAGGTTATTGCCCTCAAGGAGTTATACTTTGTTAGGTATATGCATACTTTAATGTTAAACATTGTACAATAAGTTTCACAAGAGAAGGGAAAAGTGCACTATGAGTTAGAAGAGGGAGAAATCAATTCTAACTGGCAAACCCAGCAAAGCATATGGAATATAGGCATTCGAGGCAACTCTTGAAGGATGAGTAGGTTTTAACAGTGGGAGATAATAAAGTGGTTACTACAATGAAAGGAACAGCAAAATCTAAGTGTAAATGGAGGAAATCATGAAGTCACTAATACACACCACGCCCTCCCCATTATAGGCACATTCTCCAAATATTCTCCTATTCCACATTCCTACATTCTGCATATTTCAAGGTGAGAGTCAAAGTAGATTCTCCTGCTCTGATGACTGTATCCTACTCCTCTTCCATCCTTCATCCAGTGCAACACTGTCATTACCTTCTACTGGCTTTTTAGTTCACATTTTCTGAGTCTGGTTTTCTTGACATTCCATCAGTACTATAATTCACACACTATACTTTTAATAAGTTCTTTTTTTTTTTTGCTAGAATTAACCAGTGAGGGTTTCTATATAAGATTTAAAATTTTAACTATTCTGATACAGCTACTGTGTCAGATTGCATTTTCCAACATGACCACAAAAATAGCCTGAGTTGAGGTCTTCGCCCTACCCACCACCTGACTGCCACCAAAAGACTGATCTCAAGTGAGAACTGCCTCATTGAGCCCAGTCCACCCCAGAACCATTACAGGTAATAATGAATGGACTGTTGTTTTTTTTAAACCATCATGCCTTAGAGTGGTTTGTTTCAGAACAGTAAGTATTGAGGACAGAGTCTGATACCCAGAAGTGGGGCACTGCCATAACAAAATCCTACAACATGTAGCATTATCTATAGGACCAGATTGTGAGCAGAAAATGGGAGACTGTTAAGAAGACTGTGAGTGGAAACCTAAAGAGCCTCCGTGAAAGTGTTGTGGAAGCCTAGAGGGCTTCAAGGGGGGCTGTCATCGAGGGTTCAGGCAAAATAAGGGAAATGTCATTGGAAGCAATAGGAAAGGGCTCCCTTGTTATGTAGAGGGGCAAAGTGCCTATGGTCATGTGGGAAATCAGAAATGTACCCAATGAACTCCAAGATCTAGCTAATGGAGCTTTTCAGTCAGAATATTGAAATTGCTGGCTTCTTCTCACTGCCTATGAAAAAATGCAAAAGAGAAAAGCTAAAGAATGAACTGCTAAACAGAGGAGCCAAGACTTGCTGGGCTTGAAAATAAAAATATTTCATATTTTCAGCCTCTCTAGGACAGCAAAGGATTCTAAAATTAAAAGTACTTTCTGGGCAGAGATGAAATCCAGTACACTATCAGGAAAACAGGGTCCAAAAATGAAATTGAGGTCATGGTGGTAAGTTCTTTATTAAGATTTTAGAAAGATCTAAGGTGGTACCTCACAGAACCTTCCAATCAGACCAAAAGCTTTTCAAGGATTGTGGGAGTATTCTCTGTACATCTTCTTAGTAAAATATTGGGCCTTTAAGAACCTTAAAGGATATCATCCCACAGCAGTGTCATACTGAGCCCAAGGTAAAGAAGTGCTTAGCTTGTAGAATTGCAAAGTGATACATTTAAACACACACAAACACACAATGTTTTTAAGAGAATTATTCTGGTAGAACCCACAGCCAAGCTGGACTAGAAAGGACAAACACTAAACATTAATTAAAAAGAGGACTTTGAACCTGTACTCTTTCACAAGCAAGAAGCAGGCTGAGAAGGCTATTTCATGACAAACTCAAGATTTCTTACTGGGAAAAAGAAAAGGACAACTTTGAGGGCAGAGCCATAGGCCCAGAGGGTAAGACCAATAGCCATGACATATACCTACCAGGCAAGCGGACTGAGCCCTAATCCAAGCTCTGGAAACGCGCTAGAAATGATAAACTACTTTACCTCTCTTGTTTTACCATAGAGAAATTCTCCGACAGTTGTATGTGGGGTGTGGGAAGAAGATAGGTCTCTTTAGTTCTTAGGGGTTCAAAATGAGAGGAATGGGACACAAGAAGGTGTACCCCCCAGCAACTACATTTAAGAAGCCTCACCTTCCCCTGGGCCTGATTTTGATGAAAAGATCCTGAACTTCGAGCAAAAGCCATAATAGAATGAGACTCAATAAAAGGGGAAGGGATAAGTGTATTAGCACATGGGAGGGATATAAGTGGCTATGGCTAAAGGGCGGACTGTGACTCATAGTACTTTCTAACATGACCACAAAACCTCCCATTTCATATGCTCTTCTTACACTGTAACCCTGAGAGATCATACCTCTCACTGAGAGAGTATATGTCTCCTCCTCCATGAATCTGACCCGGCCTATGGTTGTGGCAGAAATTATGTGACTTCAAAAGATAAGTTATAAGAGATAATACAGTTTCTACCAGAGCCCCGTGGGACACTTCCTCTTGGAACCAGTCACCATGGCCTAAGGAAGAGGGAAGACCTCACTGAGAACAACGTAAAGGTGTTCTAGCCAACAGCCCCAGCTGAGGTCACAGCTGAGAGCCAGCATGAACCTGCAGACGAGTGAGTGAGCCGGGGAGAATCCAGGCCCAGCCACTGTCTGACTATACCACTGAATGTTGATCCCAAGTACAAACTACCTAGCTGAATCCAATTAACCCAGAATCATAAGAAAAAAATATAAAATAAGTTCTGTTGCTTTAAGCAACTAAGTTTTATAACAATTCATTATGTAGTAATAGAAAATTAGAACAGTTATCTATGAAAGAAATTATTTACTTTAATCTTTAACCATGCCAAAAGGATTAACAATATTAGAAACTAGGTTTTGTTTCTACAAGTATTTTTTAAAGTAATGTTTTGCTCTTATATAAAAGTTTTCTTTTTCTTCTTTTATATAAAAGTATGAGAACTCTCGGGGATGCCTCGGTGGCTCAGTCGGTTAAGCATCTGCCTTCGGCTCAGGTCATAATCCCAGAGTTCTGGGATCTAGTCCCATATTGGGCTCCCTGCTCAGCGAGGAGACTGCTTCTCCCTCTACCCCTCCCCGATGCTTATGATCTCTCTCTCTCTCTCTCTTTCTCTCTCTCTCATCCTCTTCCTCTCTCTCAAATAAATAAAATCTCTAGGATGGAAGGAAGGGAGGGAGGAAGGGAGGAAGGGAGGGAGGAGGGAGGGAATGAGGGAGGAAGAAAGAAAGAACAGCCTCTTAAAAAAAAAAAGTATGTGAAGTCTCTTATAGTCAATGTATGTTGTTCTTTGTATACTCTTCCCTCCAGTTCAGGTTGGTCCATGAGTGGTTCCCATTATTCAGAAAGTGCCGTGGTAGCAGTCTATCTATAGAATGAACTAGTCAGGTATAAGTTAAATCGCTATAACAAAGAATCTCCAAAATATAGTTAGAGAAGCTAAGATTATTCACTCATTTTACAGTCCAGAAGTGAGCATTTCAGGGCCAGCAAAGGGGCTCTGCTTACAATTTTATCCAGGGAGGCAGTCTTTTCCTGCTGCTTGTCTTCCAGAAACCTCCTAGGGTTATTTATCTTCATCTGCAGGATCAACACCACTCCCTAGCACCATATTTACATTACCATTTGCAGGAAGGGGGAGACAGAGCAGAATGAATGACAAAAAAACTTCTTTATTAAAACAGATTCCAAAACTTCCACCCCCATTATTTCTGCTGTCCTCCCACTGGCCAAAACTTAAGAGTCACCCCTAGCTACCAGGAAGGCTAGGAAATGTAAACTATAGTTGAACAGCTATATACTTAGTTTTGGTGCAAAGATTCTAAAAAAGAAAAAAAGCCCTGTAAACCCTGCTTCTTGGTGTTCACCCCCTGTATAATCTCCTCACAAATGTGAATGGGACCTGTGACTTGTTTCTAACCAGTAGAATATGGTAAAGGTAATGGGATGCATATGATTATATTACTTAAGACTATAGCATCCATTTTGATAGGAGATTGTTTCCCTCGCTTGCCTTCCAAGATGAAAGCTGCCATTTTGTGGGTCACATATAGAACGGGCCATATAGAGAAGGCCACACAACAGGACATGAGGGCAGTGCCTGTCCAACAACCAACATGGAAGTGAATGCTACCGAAGACCATGAAATCCAATAGGTCAGAAGACAGAGAGTGGTTCTACCTTTCAACAAGAGAGCAATAACAACACTGGTGCCAGAGGGCAAACTTAAGGCATTTAGTGAGAGAAAACAATCACAGGGAACCAACCACTCAGTTGGCCTGGCCAGCCCAAGTCACAGACGTCAAATTACAGTTAGCAGGTGCGCATGCAACTGATATAAAAAATTACAGTATGAATCAGATGCTAAAGGATGCCACAGTAACTAAGTGTAATGTGACTATTGCACAGTAGGGACAGACAAATCCACAAATCTGACTCCTGAGAACAATGACTGGATGAACAATGTTAACATTTTTTTCCAGTGACTCTCTCCTATTTGTGGAGTAAGCCAACCAACCCCTTTGATTGACACATTCTTTTCTGTATATTCTTGCAATCTGAATGTGCCTGGTAAAGCCACAATACAGTTACACATATTGTATGGATTATACAGTGAAGAGTGACTATGTATAACCTGACAACATTGAGTTTCAAATTTCACATATTTGTATATGTATTAGGAAATTTATCTGACCAGACGGGAAGTCATGTGTTTTGAGGAAAGGGTACCTTTTGTAGTAATTCCACAGAACTCTACAGATGGTTTGAGCAGTTGACTAAGGAGAACATTTTCTAAAATGCATTCAAAATTTACAAATAGACATACTCTGACAAAAAAAAGTGTACTTAATGACATTAAGAGAGGGGAGTGAAGAAATGCCTTTGGGGGGGGTCTTCCATTTGGACATTATCTTATTTTCTCTCAATCATATACTTTCTCATCAACCCTCAGCCTCAACTTAGGACCCCACTCTGGTCCAGAGTCTCAAATACCCTCCTGAAGATTTTCTACCTATCCCCAAATATGAGAAGTCCCATACCACTGTCCTTTTCTGTGCCTTTTGAACTTTGATACCTCCAGTTCAGCCTGATTTTAATGCTCATCTTCCTCTGTTCCAGCTTTTGCCTCCCCTGAAAAGAAGAGCGGTGGACTTTGACCCCATGAGCACAAGGAAGAAAGTAGGTGCCATGATTCCACATCAAACTTTCTACAAATAATAGTGCTATACATTTCCTCCTGAATTATCTAAAGGCAAACACACCACCTCCAGTGCCAAGTCTATTAGTTCCCTAGGGTTTCCATGACAGATTACCACAAACTTAGGTGGCTTAAAACAACAGAAAGTTATTGCCTCACATTTCTGGAGGCTAAAAGAAATTAAGATGTCAGCACAACTATGCTCCCTCTGAAAGTTCTAGGGGAGGATCCTTCCTTGCCTTTTCCTAGAGCTCACCTGGATTTCTGCCTCCATAATCAAATGGCATTCTTTTGAGTCTATATTCTAGTTCCCTACTTCTCATAAGGACTTTGGTCGTTTGATTAGGTCCCACTGTGAGTAGTCTTCCCCAAAGCTGTTTATTCAGAGGATCAATAGCACTATAGATTAGAGAATGCACAGTGACTAGGATATAGTAAGTCCTCAATAGCTGAAGCAATGATAGAGAAAAGGTTCATTTGAGGCCTCATGAGATTCTGTAATTTTACAAGGGGTCTATTTAGAAGACGGTCATTGAGTAGTCCTAACATTTTAGGACCCTAGTATTTTTATAATTACTATTACTACCAACAATAATAGCTGCCAACCACTATTTCTAAGTTTTTATACTAAGTGCCTTACTGTTGTCTCAAGTAAATACTTCTATGAGGTAACTATTATCATTCCCAATTTACAAGCAAGGAAACGGAAGGCTCAGCCAGGTTACTTGATATATGCAAGGTCATACAGCTAATAAAATACAAAACCAAGATTCAATCCAAAGCTTTCTGGCTCTAAAGTCGTATTTACCACTCATTACATTATTTCAAAACAGATGATGACCCTTCAGAGACATAATACCAATGGATAATAATATTCAAGTAAGGTAGAAATACAGATGTCCTCAAGATAAATATTTACATTTTTCACTTAAATCAAGGAGATACTATTGCTCTTCCTTGATGAGGTCTCATGAAAGAAAGACACCACATGGTTAGATCAGAAGGGCATTTGACCTTTGCTGAGGTCCATCCTTGGGAACAAAACCCAAGAAAAAAACCACACTGAGGCTTCCAGCCACCACTTTAAAGAGAGTCTGGAATAGTGGACTAGAGAGAACTGCTAGGAGAATTTGCAAACTTTGGAACTTTCTCCAGTGTATTTATCTCATTAAACTTTTTTTCCAAAATGATTACCTGAAACTCATAAAGAGAAAAGGACTTGGGGGCTTATCTTCAGGCATAATAAAGAAAAGAGAGCTACTTTTTTTTTTTTTTTTTTACCAACCACACCACACAGAAAAATAAAAAGACCTTTCATGACACAGTTGGCAGTGGGAATGGAAGGTCTAAAAGACAGAAAAACTTAAGTTAAGTGGCTAAGCTTTGTAGCAAAATAGAAAGAATTTGGGTGACCTGGAACTGGCTGGAGCCTGTCTTAACAAACAGTAGAACATTTCACTGTCTCCCCTGGGACACAAAGATGACTGACCAAGGAACAGGCATTCAGAGCTGCATAGCAGGAGTGATTCTGAAAATGTGGTTCCCAGGCCAAAATACTACCATCATCTGTGAACTCATGTGATACACAAATGGTGCAGCCCCATCCCTGACCTACCGAATCCAAACCTCTGGGGATGAGGCCCAACCATCTATATTTTAACAAGCCTCCAGACAATTCTAATAGACACTAAAGTTTTCAAACCACTGCACTAGGGAAGAAGATTTGGGTCTTTATAGAATTTCACCTCAGGAGGTACTATTCTCCTAATGTGAGGTAAAAACAAAAACAAGTTGATTAGAAAGTATCTGTGCTGTAAAAGCTAGAGAAAATGATTCATTTCTTCAATATTCACCAACGGAAAGTAGCAAGAAAGAAGAAAGAAGGCAAATAATCCATTGAATGATCATGAGTCATCACTCTCCATAGCATCTATCCTCTATGAATATTGCTGCACAATCCACATTTGTTTGCTGACAGTTTTACTTGTTAACCAAAACCAAGAATACTTACTATAAATGATATAAAAATAGGACTTAAAATTAGTGAAACTTACCATACCAGTTAGCAATGAATTTGGCTGAAAACAACATATGCCTAAGATAAACACATATTATTCATTCCAGTCAGGCACATTAAAGAGAAAAAATGAAAATTAAAAAAAAAATCCAGACTCTAGTTATCAGTGGAACATCAGCCACTGATGTCCTAAAAGGAAAGGTTCATTATTCATACATACTCGTGAACTTGCTTAAAAAGTGACAAATCCTACTACTCACTACACTGGGAAACCTTTGTACATTCTAACGAGTTGGAAAAATGAAGAAAAAACAGTATACAAGATCACACCCAAGCTTATCTAAAACCATGATGTGGGGCACCTCGGTGGCTCAGTCGTTAAGGTTCCCTGCTCAGTGGGAAGCCTGCTTCTCCCTCCCCCATTCCCCCTGCTTGTGTTCCCTCTCTCTCTCTGTGTCAAATAAAATAAATAATAAATAAATAAATAAATAAATAAAACCATGTTTTTGCTTCCCAGATTTCAATACATGAATTTTTAAATTTACATTTCTCATAATAACAAATGTCCTTATTATTATATCATATACAACCCATTTTCAACCTTTTTCTTCAGAGATTGAGTACATCAAAAAAGGAGGAAATATTTTAAAATAAACCATTTTACTGAAGAAAAAGAAATGCAAGGCCTCGTACCATGAAGATAAATCCCATGAGGCTGCATAAAGGAAGGTAGCTAAGCCATAGCTAAAAGCAAACTCCCAGCTGCAAAACATTACACAAATGTCAATGATGCTGGACTGATGCCAAAACTCCTCAGGGAGAGGGACTGAGAGAGGAGTCACAGAGGTTTACTCAGTGAGGGAAGGGGAAGCCGTCCAGGAATTCTATCTGCCATAACTATCTTAGGTGACAGCAGACAATCCTCATCTTCAGGTGCTTAAAATTTTTCTTTACTGCAACAATGATAACCCAGAGAAGATACTGATGTTGATGGGGAAGGTGAGGGGTGACACAAGAGCAGCAAATTGTTTCAATTTCGTTCATGCAGTTCTCCTTCCAACCTTGCTGTATTCAGAGACACCTAATTACATCACCATATGTTTTGAAAAGAACATTTTTCACTGCATCTAAAACAAACATATGGTGAAATATTTTTTCAGTGTTATCTTTTAAATAAAGTGAAGAATTGACACAGTATATAATACTTCTAATATGTAAGAAGTTTGAAGACCTTTGAGATCTAACATCAGAATAGATGGATTAATAATTTTCTTGACATATTTTTGCATGTTTAATTAATTGGTGTCTTGAGACTATGTCATTTTATATCAAGATCTGAATGTACATGGGTTAATTTAGTAATGGATATCATTTTAATTGGATTCAAAATTGGGGTATATGTCTCTGAGGATCTTAACTGGTCAGGGTAGTCAAAAGTATTAATTAATGCACTTCAGAATATTAACTTATTTTCTGAATGCCTTATGGTCCTCCTGAATTCATACAGTTTTCCTCTCAACACAAACTCATGCCCATACATTTGGGTGTTATAAAAGATTAGTCAAATGTAAAATTACAAAAGAAAAGCAAAAAAAAAATTATCATAGGCCTTCTGTTACTGATTTTTAAATTAGTTTACTAAAAATGCACTTGCAGTATCTAGAAAAAACTCCACTGTGTGTTTCTTGGATGCCTACATCTACTTTCTATCAAATAGCAATGCATCAGCCAGTGTTATCAAATCAAGACGTTGAAACAATGATTTTCATCAATCTTTTTGGAAATATATGTGTCACAATAATGGCAAGTAGTTTGGTGGTCAGAAAATATGAGATTAGTTGTGGCTCTTACAATCACTATTTTTGCAACCCTGACCAAGTTACATTCCTTTCTGTAACTGGTGCCCTTATTTGTAAAATGCTGCTCACTCTCATACTGCCGTGGTTCATTAGAGTCTGGGTCTGTGAAGTCTGCAGAGAGAAGAGACTGGGCCTATTTGCAAACTCTGTCGTACTCACTGAGATCCCCACCAATCACTATGGACACCAATCACAAGGTATTGCACATCCTGCAGTTTGCAGATGTGAGGTCTAGAGAAATTAAGTATTAATATTTCACCTGAAATAGCAGCTTTTTTAGATAAAGAGAGAAAAGCTTGAAAATAATACCTACAGTTCTGTTTCTGTCAAAATTAAAATATCCCCAAATTCTTTGCTTGTTCTTAGATGATTATGGGAATAATATTTTAAAAAGGTCAAAAAGGATGCAAACTAAACTCTAACCATGCCTGCCATTCAAGGGGAGAATGGGAAGGAGAAAGCTGGAGGAAAATGTGAAAAGAGATGTTGACTTTTTTCCTCTGTATAGTTCCGTATATTGTTAAATTTTTAAATGAGCATATATTCATATATTATGTGTGTTTTAAAAGATAAGGTTTACTAGTTTTTAATACACAGAAACTTGTTGAATGTCAAAATCTAAGAAACAACAAATCTCATACACAAAGGATTTCCTTAAGCAAATGTATGATCTTCTCTAAAACACAACCTCCCCGGGGCACCTGGGTGGCTCAGTGGGTTAAAGCCTCTGCCTTCGGCTCAGGTCATGATCTCAGTGTCCTGGGATCAAGCCCCACATCGGGCTCTCTGCTCTGCAGGGAGTCTGCTTCCTCCTCTCTCTCTGCCTGCCTCTCTGCCTACTTGTGATCTCTCTCTCTCCATCAAGTAAATAAATAAAATCTTTAAAACAAAAAATCTTTAAAACACAACCTCCCCACCTTACCCCACCCCCAAAAAACTTTAAGAACTATGAAAATTTGTTTTTTAAAAAAAGTCACTAAAAGAAAGTAATAAAAGATAAAATAGGAATTATTTTGTGTTATAAGTTTTACTCTTGGTTTGCTTGACTTGCTGTCACCTCTGGCTGGGCCTCTCCTGGAACTAGAGTATCAAACAATAGCTATTTTGAGTGATAGATGAAGGATTATGAATTCTCTAAGAACAAAAGAGAGGCTATATTTTGCTAAAACAGAAGAACAAGTGCTACATGTTATATATATACCCCTAGACACATAGCATGCAAAAATACATGTGTATGTTAATACAACTCACACAAAATGATAACCTGACATCTTAGCATCAACACAAATGTAAGAGTTAATAGCTCTGACATGACCCTAAGGAAATAGGTCCTCACCTTTTATTCCTCTGGTCTCTACTCCAGATCAGATAGATTGAACACTATTGATTTTCTTTATCTACTTGTAATCTCTCTCTCTCTGTGTCAAATAAATAAATAAAATCTTAAAAAAAAACAACAACAACAACAACCCATAGGATAGAAACCTTTAGAACAGGGTACTGTTACCAAAACAGATATCCATTACAAGTTCTTTGGAGCACGCTGCCTGGACTTGAATAAATCTCCAAAGAATCAGGTAGTAGGATAAACTAACTTATATATTAGTTTGCTAAAGCTACCATAACAAACTACCATAGACTGGGTGCTTAAAGAACAGGAATTGATTTTCCTCACAATTCTGAGGCTGGAAATTCAAGTAAAACTTCCTTCTTGGCTTTTAGATGGTTGTCCTCCAGTGTCTTCACAAGCTGTTGCTTCTATGTGACTGTGTCCTAATCTCCTCTCTTTATAAGGACTTTAGTCATATTGGACTAGGGGTCACCCACTCATATTTACCTTAATTACCACTTTAGACCATAGCTTCAAATAGAGTCACATTCTGACATACTGGGGGTTAGGACTTACACATATGAATTTGGGGGGAATATAGTTTAGGCCATAATACCTACCTAGTAAGTTTTAAGTTAAATGACAAGGTATTTAAGTGGCTAGCATAGTCTTCAATCAATGGTAGCTAAATATTCTTATCTAGTTTAGAACATTTGTGTTGATGCTAAGATGTCAGGTTATCATTTTGTGTGAGTTGTATTAACATACACATGTATTTTTGCATGCTATGTGTCTAGGGGTATATATATAACATGTAGCACTTGTTCTTCTGTTTTAGCAAAATATAGCCTCTCTTTTGTTCTTAGAGAATTCATAATCCTTCATCTATCACTCAAAATAGCTATTGTTTGATACTCTAGTTCCAGGAGAGGCCCAGCCAGAGGTGACAGCAAGTCAAGCAAACCAAGAGTAAAACTTATAACACAAAATAATTCCTATTTTATCTTTTATTACTTTCTTTTAGTGACTTTTTTTAAAAAACAAATTTTCATAGTTCTTAAAGTTTTTTGGGGGTGGGGTAAGGTGGGGAGGTTGTGTTTTAAAGATTTTTTGTTTTAAAGATTTTATTTATTTACTTGATGGAGAGAGAGAGATCACAAGTAGGCAGAGAGGCAGGCAGAGAGAGAGGAGGAAGCAGACTCCCTGCAGAGCAGAGAGCCCGATGTGGGGCTTGATCCCAGGACACTNCCCATGGGTTCTGATGGGTCTATTACAACAAAGGGTGAGCACATGATCAAGACAATGACATCCTAAGATTTGTTCCCACTGCATCTGGTCCAGGGGGAATTTCTGGCCCAAGCTTTCAATCAGCTTTTCTCTCTTAGGATCTAAAACTTGAGTAGAGTCACACAAGATAGAAGGAATTTGTCAAGTCTAGTGCTCTAAATAGATTCTCCATGAGCTTTTACCATAGAGATCCCTGGGGCCACTCTGGTTGTTGATCTTCTCAAGGTCTTACATTTTCTACCCTTTCTCTGCCTCTGAGTCAATTCATTTCTTTTGCCCTAAGCTCACTAGAGATAGTCTTTGTTCCCTGAAGCTAAAAACAGCTCAGTAATACACATATTATTTTGTATAATTAAGTCTCTCACATGATAGTCTCTTAATAAATGAGTTAATTGTATATTCCTAGGTCCCTTAAGGGAAAATGTTTGAAAATGTCTTGCAAAATAGAACTCTTCATCACACCTATCCAGTGTAGGTAGGTGACAATGCCTTTTCACAGATGAAATGGGTCAAAAAACAGATACCAACATACAAATAGACCTTTGCAACATATCAAACAGAACTTACTAAGAAAATTCGGGGCAAAAAGAAACAGTACATGGAATTCTGCATTGAACTGCAGAAGTATAGAATTTGCTCAATAACCAGGCTGGAGTTTGTACTTGCAGCACACTAGGACACAGCTAACCAAGAGCTAGAGAATGAATGAGTGTCTGAGTTTTGCAATGATAACTTTGTCCTACTGAACTCTCACCCACCAAAACTTGATGGTTTCCACAGAGAATCTACTTCATTATCAATGTGACTTAATATCATGATTTGGTAATAAAATTTTAAAATCACTTTCTTTTTTTTTCTTTTTTTTTTTTTTTTTTAAAGATTTTATTTATTTATTTGACAGAGAGAGAGAGATTACAAGTAGGCAGAGAGGCAGGCAGAGGAGGAAGCAGGCTCCCTGCTGAGCAGAGAGCCCTATGCGGGCTTCGATTCCAGGACGCTGAGATCATGACCTGAGCCGAAAGCAGAGGCTTTAACCCACTGAGCCACCCAGGCACCCAACCCATTAAAATCACTTTCAATAGTAGTGTTTCCTGATACCCCTACATAAGCAATATGCAAAAAAGTTCAATTTGCCAAAACAGTGATTTACCACACTGGATAGTACTTATTCTGAGTTTATTATTTATATCATTTGCATTTTGTTGGCATAAAGTTGATTAAAAAAAATACATACTCTCCCAATCCCCTATCATTTATAATTTTAAAATTGCCTAGATCCAGATAATACAATTAAATCCCTTTTCTGCTTAAATTTTAAAACATCAATATAGCTTTCATTTACTTTTCCATGCTCCTTCAATATTAGAAATTAAATTTCATTAACTGAATTTTTTTTAAATGCCTGGGAGAATTTTACTTGAGGTCTCTGCTTTTCCTTACCCGAAGAACTACTACAATAGTTTTCAAAAGCTTTATAAGCCACAATTTAAACTGATCATTCATGAAACAGGTATCACGCACACTGCCAGCTTGCTACCTTAATTAGTAAGTATTAGGAATGACCTTTTACATTCCAGTGAAGTAAATCACCTCCTGAGACAGGTTAGCAAATGGAATCAGCAGTAGTCTTATTATCATATCCTACACCTAAGGAAGTTTGCAGGTGTCCCCATTATTAGCCACAAAGCTAATATTTATTTGCCCAACTACAAATCTACAAATCAAAATCTCTCCTTTCTTCTCCCTTCCTGTGTCCTTCTCACCTCTCTCCCCTCTCATAGCCTCTCCCCTGCTTTAGTGCCTGAATGTTTCATTTCAATATTCTGGATCAGTCAAACCCAACTCAACAATTTAGCTTCCAAAGAGAGACTAGCACAGGAAGAGAAAACAGTTATGACTTATGAGGTGCTAAAAAAGCCTCCATGGTGCTTTTTCCTTTATGTAAGTTAACATCGTCCCCATTTCCACACTAATAAACACAGGAGAAGTTAAAGGTCTGGTCTCTCCAGATCAGTGCTGTTAAAATATACACAACTGCAGTGCTAAGTTAGCACATGAATAGTACATTACCATGGTAGGGGGCCATGTGCTAGGGAAGAATACCCAAACAGTTAGTATAGACCCAGACATTTAAGCCCTGACATGATCCAGTCAGCAGATGAACCACAGATTTAAAGACAAGAGTGGGGGTGCCAGTGTAGCTCAGTCCATTAAGCGTCTGCCTTCGGATCAGGTCATGATCCCAGGGTCCTGGGGTGGAGCCTGGGGACTCCTGATTCAGCAGGGAGTCTGCTTCTTCCTCTCCCTCTGCCCCTCCCGCCCTTCTTGTGCTCTCTCCCCGCTTCTCCCGTGCTCGCGCTCTCTCTCTCTCAAATAAATAAATAAAATCTTAAAAAATAAAAAAGACAGGAGTGAAAAAATGAGATGGTATAAGTTATGACCTGTAAGGAGATAAGGAAGTCTGCACAATGTAGTAAACTATCTCAATGAGAATGATACGGGCAGATTCACATTTGTGTGGTCCGTGGAGTAAGAGATTTTTTAAAAATAGCACAAAAGTGAGTATTTATTTAAAATGAGAGAAAAAATAACAACTTACTTTTAAAAGCTGACAAATATGACAGACTTTTAATACTGTTTTTCAACATTTTTAACCTGCATCAGCAACCACTTCTTCAAATGAAAACAATTAGGTCATATTTTCTATAAGGAGAATAGAAAAGTAATTCAATCTTCTAATATGGCTGGCAGATTTTTCATTTTTTTAAATTAATGATAGATTCTAAAAGTTTCTTTTAATGTCACAATACCTGCTTCTTTTCAAATTCAGCAAAGCTTCTCATTAAGTCTTTTTCATATATGATTATTTTCTGGTTCTATACATTTCAAACATTGTTTCTCACCACTGCCTACATACTTTCAGTGCCAAGAATATGTTCACATGGCAACATGCTCCCGAATTTTGCACCTTCAAACCCAGCTGCCATGGTCAGAAGCAAGTTTCTACAAGGGGACAGTGGCTTTGTTTATGAACCCACATGTTAAAAGTAGAACACACATCAACAGAATTTTTCTTGTTACAAAATTTCTCTGTAAACAAGTCATGAGATACAGAAGCATTTAGAGTATCAGGCAAATCTACACCCACTTTCAATTGTATGTTAAATGGAGTAAATCACATGAATTTGCCGATAATTTCCTCCTCACCAGAACAGTTGCTTCTTGTGTGATCTGGCTTTCTTCCAGCCTTTTTAGATAGCAATGCTGACCAAATTATCCTGTTATTCAGAAAACTCAATGAAACATTAGATCATATTTATTTTCAATAATTAAATTCATACCCAGCTGCTGAACAAGAAAAGCGTTCTTTCTAATGCAAACCAAAATCAGTTTTAAAGAGACATTGCTCACAAAGAGTGCATGTAATGAACCAGAATATCCTACATTTACAGCTACACATAGCCATGTAGACAACTACGGATGCATTAATTTGCAGGCAGTAAGGGGAAGTCCTAGTCACATTATTTCATTCTTATAAAATGTAATGTTCTATCATAAACTAAACAGTTTACTACAGATTTGATAATCATTCCCAAAATGCCTAAAAGCTAAATTTAAAGACCACAAAATAAAAACAGTATTTCCATAGACTTAATTGAAAGCATCTATTCACACTATTCTTAGGATGACTGTGAAATTTATGATTTGTGTCACAATGACTTTATAAAATTAAAACTATACCGATTTTTTACTCCAAATTTAATAATTTGCTAAAACATGGAAATCTAACAAAACTTCTTTATCACTCATTTGGTCCTCTAGGAAATTCCCACAGAAAATAAAGGTAAGAGGTTCAAGACAAAATAAATAGGTTTTAAAACTTTCTTTAATTATTAACAAGAGTAAAATGTTATTTAAAGGCAGCTGTTCTCAATCATGAATGCATATTAGAATCTCCTGGGGAGCTTTTAAAACTCCTACTGTCCAGATCACACCACAGATAAATTAATTTGAAATTCCTGCATATAAGACACAGGCATCAGTATTTTTAAAAGTGCCAAGTGATTCTGGTGTGTATAAAAGTTAAGAACAATTGCTTTATAGTATACTCATAATCAGCTGGCAGGCAAGAACAGACAAGAACATATTTAAGAATATTTGCTATGATTTAATTCAGAGGGAAAAGCTGTACAAAGTACCAAAGTCGTTTGGTACCCAGCCTTTCCAGATGGCAAGCAATCTTCAAAGCATGAATAAGAAGGGTAAAGATTACTTCAATGTGGCTATAAGGTTTTTTGTTAAGACTTCAGAAAAATTACCCCTCTCTACCAGACAAGCAGCCTTTAAGACTAATATGGGTTTTGTCTCACACAGCTGGACAGTCAACCAGGCCATCGGAGTACCAGTCAGAGGGCTCGTTTCCTAGCACTACCATAAAAAATTACCACAAATTTGGTGAAGAAACACAAATTTATGATCTTATAGTTCTCTAGATCAGAAGCCTAGTATGAGCTTTACCAAAATAAAACCAAGGTTTTGGCAGAGCTTGAAGAGAGAATCTGTTTCCTGCTCATTCTGTTTTTTGGCAGAGTCTAGTACCCTAAGTTTTTAAGAACGAGTTCCCCATTTTCTTGCTGGCGGTAAATGGAAGGTGGTTGCCAACTTTTAAAGGTCATCATATTCCTTGACTTGTGACCTATTCTTCATCTTCAAAGCCGGCAGCGGCCTCTGTCTGGCTCACTTTTCTGCCTTACTCTTCCACTTTTAAGGACTCGGGTAACTAGATTAGACCCACCTGGACAATCCAGAATAATCTTTCCATTTCAAGTCCTTAACCTTAACACATCTGAAGAGTCCCTTTTGCCATGTAAGATAACATGCTCACAGTTCTGAGCATTTTTATCTTCGGGGGCATTTTTTCCACGTACATTGATCACCAAGTGCTATAAGCCTTCTGTTCTCCTGTTTTTTAATGGAAATGTCTACTTTGGTGATCCTATCTCTGTCCTACAAGGGTACACATTAAGGGTAGGGAGAGGGAGGGCTGACAGCAGCAAAGAGGGACAGAAAACCACTCTTTTTAATGCACAAGACTTCAGAGCAACTGGATCTGAACTCAAGGAGCTCTACTGAAGCAACCACACATGAGGAACCTCAGCCACATCTGGATCTGATTCAGATGAAGAGCTCTTTAATTTGAGCTGATGCTATAGCATTAGGATATTTTATAGAACCTTGGAACAGTTTGTGAGAGAGAGGTATAAAATTATCTGCAACCAGAAGGCAGCCTGTGGTAGACTGAAGATGACATACTACTGCTCCCATCGAAAAGAGGCTGCATCCCCTCCCCTTGAATTTTGTGACTACTTTGACCAACAGAGTATGGCAGAAGTGATGCAATATGACTTCCTCAGCCCATGATTGTGCCTGTCAGTAACAATGCTCAAAAAACATGTGTCAAGTGAGTGGATAAATAAAAAGCCTACCCTGTGTAGAAGTCAGGGAAGAAGAGTCCCTTAAATATTGTGTATGGTCACATAACCACTTATTGGAGACTTACTGTGTGCCAAGCAGTATGCTATGTGCTTTAATCCATGTATTGTAATTGTATTATCTGCACTTTATAGATGAGCCTGGAGAGATTAAGCAATATGAATATAATCATATGGTTAGGAAATGACTTCACACATAGTCATACCTGGGTCCCTCTAATCCCAGTAGCCTCTTTCCTCTCTTTCTTCCTTCTTTCTTTTCTTTCTGAGTTCCTTTTAAGTTATTCACATAAATGGCAAAAACAAAACCACTAACAGTGCAGAAGAATGTATAGTTGAAAGTATGTCTCCCTCTCACCACTGATCCAAGTCTCTGGTCCCCTCCACGAAGAAAAGCACCACTAGTTTCCTGTGTATCATCCTAAATATATCTTAGGCATTTTTTTTTACACAAATGTAGCATTTTAAACATAGTAATTCAACTTTTTTCATATAACCATGTCTCCAAAATCCTTAAACTATATACTGCATACACACACACACACACACACACACACACACACACACACACACAATGGGAAATCCCGAAGTAAGCTGAGATTTGAGGCAGTCTATTTGTTTAAACTATAGAATAGTTATGTGGCCCAAACAAATCAAATATTTTATTCCTGCAGTTTTCTCTTTTTTGTTTTTTCAGCCAAATCTCTTAAGTATCTATTCCATACTTTATAATAGTTTAGGGGCATCAACTGTTATGTTTGTTAAGCAAATGAAAAAACATGTGATGTAATTTAGTTAATAATATTAAAGTTTTATTGAAGATATAGACACCTATAGAATCTTGAACAAAGGAAAAATGGAAGAGGTTTAGGTCTGACACTACTGTTTTTACTGACCACTAGGGAAATAATATGAGACATATACAAGGAAAATATACGGGTATTTTCCACAGAGTTAAGAAATACTTATTCCTAAACATTCTGAACCTATAGCTAATTATCATATGGAAAAAAATTCTCTTGGCTACCTCTTATGCTGTGTTTGTTTCCATCTATTATTGATGCAAAATAAAACTTGAATGCAAGTTTTCTAAAGACATAGCAAAAAGTTTTATTAGTAAAAAAGAAGAAAATATAAATTTTACAAAGGATGAAAGGAATATTTTACGATATGAAAAATTAATTCAATACTTCAAGAATAACTCTCCTGGAATAAGCATTTATGTTCAAAAAAATGAGAAAATTATCAAACTGTATCTTTCAGGATAAATTTGGCCAATAAATGTCACACAGAATAAAACTATCAATTAATAAAAACCTGTCTTTCCTTTAGTAGTAAGAAAAAATGGCCCAAATGTTTGGTTATAAATTTTTCATCACACCTGGGTAGCTTATACCTCAAAGTGACACCCTAAATAATATATATACACAAATAATTCACATTTGTCTCGGCATGAAGGTAACACACAGACAAAGGAGCATGGCTGTGTCTCAATAAAACTTTATTTATAAGCACTGAAATGTTACCACTGCCCATAGTTGGCCAACTCTTGTTTCAGACTATAAAGATATTTACTAAACATTTATAAAATCCTGGGGAGATAACATTCAATTTGTAAGATCATCATAATATTTAATAACCAACCTAATATAAAAACTGCCCTGTTTTGAAAATGGTTTATTTCTACTTTAGTTCACTACTCTACACTGAAGTTACTGAGTTATCAAATAAATGAAGATGTATGTGAAAATCCAAGTAACATAAATTATCTTCATTTGTTTGAAAGCTGATGAGTTTAATTTCATTCTTTTAAGTCAGAATAATCTTATATCTGATGACTACAAATATATTTATTTATGTTTATATTTATATATAAATTACTAGATCACAGAGAGATTTTCATCAGTCTTAAGTGCACCATGCTAATCTGCATATTTAAATTAACTGTGAAGTATACATAACATAATCTAAGTAAGCAAGTACAAAATATCATTTTATAGAAGGAACTTGGGTGAACTGCTTGGAAGGCAGGGCTAGTCTTGGGCTATGTTTGTATACAAAGCATGTTACTTTTCTTTAGTTCATAAATTTATTTGGGATTGAATTACAGGATACAGGGAAGAAATAGTGTAGATTACAGAAAGGTATATTACTCAGCCATCAGAAAGGATGAATACCCAGGTTTCACATCAACATGGATGGGACTGGAGGAGATTATGCTCAGTGAAATAAGTCAAGCAGAGAAAGTAAATTATCATATGGTTTCACTTATTTGTGGAACATAAGGAATAGCATGGAGGACATTAGTAGAAGGAAGGGAAAAATGAAGGTGGGGAGGAATCAGAGGGAGAGATGAACCATGACTTGAGAAACAAACTGAGGGTTTTAGAGGGGAGGGGAGTAGGAGAATGGGTTGGCTGGGGATGGGTATTAAGGAGGGCATGTATTGCTTGGAGCACTCGGTATTACACACAAACAATGAATCATAGAACACTACATCAAAAACTAATGGTGTACTGTATGGTGACTAACATAATAAAAAAAAAATAAAAATAAAGCTGACAAGGACCTCAGCTTGCATTCCATCCAATCCCCATGTTTTCGAGATGAAGAAACCCAAACAACCAGTCCAAAATAAGTGGCTACCAGGAAGCAGAAGCAAAAACCAAGTTCCCTGAATTCCATTGTACTGCTCTGTTACTCAACAAATATTTGGTGAATATGGAATAAATGCAGATATACACGTAAAAAAAAAATCACCTCCTGAAAATACCCCTTTATGCCAACACTACAGCAAGCAAAAGAGTCAGAAAACTTAAGTTCAAACCTTCCACACAAGACGTATTACCTTGAGGAACCTATCTGACCTCTCTGATCATCACTTATTTTGAAAATAATCATTAAACACCAACAATACAAAAAGCACCTTGCTTAATGCTGGAGTTGGTCAGCAAGGGTATAAGGAATCAGACTGAGAGACGTATCTGGGCTAAAGTTGGCTGGACTTCATGATTAGATGTGGGATGAAACAGAGCAGTAGTCCGTGAGGTCTCAAACTGCTAGCAGATTTGGTGGACTAGGTGAATTGTGTTGACACTGATCTAGATATATTATACAGAAAGAAAAGTTTGTAGAGAAAATCAGTTTGACTTTGAAAGAAGTATTTCAGTTCTCTGCATTATCCCAAGAACACTCAGAGTAACTGAAGCCTAAAATTAAAAGAAATGTCTCAGTTAAAGGGTTAGATTTAGGAGTCTCTAATCCATGGAGAGCTGTAAGAGAAAACAGAAGAGGCTGAACACAAAATTCTGATAGACACAAAAAAAGTTCTTGTTTGTAAAGTGGATATAACTACTGGCCTCAGAACAAGCATTCTGAATGCAGAGGTATATTTTAAGAGGTTCTGCTGAACATTATTTGTGGATTCAGCCAGAATCTATCATATATCTTCTCCATACCAAGCCCAGTGCTAGGTCATCACAGGTTTGAAGCAATGAACCAGACATACAAATTAAATGAGTCAAGGAATTTAGTCTTTGTGAAGACACATTTAATAAGTAAACAAAGAAGTAAAATAAGTCTAGACTGTTCCAAGTAGTAGGAAGAAAATGAACAGAGTACTATGATACAAAGAAGAACAAGGAACCTACTTAGAATTTTTTTTTAATTATGGCTTTTCAAGACCAAATTTCTCTGAGGAGGTTTCGTTTAAACTGAGAGCTAAGAGAAACAATGGAGGAATCATTCTAGGAAGATGATATCAAGCACAAAATACTTTTGTAAGAAAGAGATTGATCTGTTCTCAAAACTGCCAGAATGCCTGCAGGACTAGCAAATGGGAAGCAAGGCAGGTAGAGACGGAGACAGGGTATGGATCTTATAAAGTCAGGTAAAACATGAGGATAAGATATGAGAGTTAAAAAATAAAACAAAGAAAGGAGTTAAGGATGACTCCCAGTTAGTTGTGTAATTTTCAGAGAAAATAAAGACCCAGAAAAAGACACATTTGGGGCTAAAATCTAGAATTTTATTTGTATATATTAGGTTGAAGTATGTACAGGCTGCCAAAAAGGCATGTACAGAATGTCAAAAAGGCATGTGGGTATACCCGTCTAGAGTTCAGAGAGGTTTTGACTGAAGAAATATTTTGGAGCTACATGTGATACTGTAAAGCATGAGAAGAAATGAGACTCTCAGAAAAGTGATGCATCCATCAATAAATGTTTGCTAAATGACTGAGTGAATAACCCATTAAAAATGTAAGTCTTATAAGACGGACAAATACAGATTTAAATCTTGACTGTGCCACTTGTGAGTTGTGTGACATTGGATAAACAATTTAAATATGCTCAGCACAATTTTCTCATCTGTAAAAATGGAAACAATAATAAATGGCTCACTTGATAAGTCTTAGAACTAATGAAGTTAGAGGTGTAAACTGCCCAATAATGCATGTCATATAGCAAATTCTGATAAATGTTAACTCTCCACCCCCACTTCCCCAACATCCCAATGTCATAGGTGAAACTTACTCTATCAAAGCTTTTTATGCGCAAAGCAGCAAGTTATCTCCTATCCCTTCCCACCTTCTTCTCTTTTTTACCCCTTCCTTCCTCTCTCTTTCTATTCCCTTTCTCTTTTCTTTCTTTGTGTTAAAAAACCCATTGAGTGCCTACTTGATATTTAATGTTTCATTTGGTTACTGAAGAGACAGCAATGAACAAAAGTATAGTAGGAAAGAAGCCGAACAACTCTGTGCCTTTCATTATCCCCCAAATAGAATTAAGTCAAATACCTACATGTTCTAACAATAATAAAAATCAGTCACTATAAAAGAAAAAGACAAAAAAAAAAAAACCTGTTAAGGCAGTTTACTGGGATAGCTTAATAAATGAACAATTGCAATCATTCTATTAAAATAAACTTGATTTTATCCCAAAATATTCATATTTGTGTCCTTAACCTCTTAGACTTAATTCTTGAACAGTGAAATTGAGTTCACACTGCCTAACATGAAGGGTGGTTGTGGGGCTAAGGGAGACCATCTACTTAAAGATCCTGCACAATGCTGAGTACAAAGCTGACAATTAACAAAGTTATTTCCAGCTCCCTTCCCCTTCTTACATTTAAAAAATAATTTCTGATATTAAACATACACACATGCAGACACCTACCTCAATCTTTTCTAGAAATATGAAAAAATTAATTTAAATTTTAATGAACATAGAAAAATATGACTTTTTTGGAAATTATCTATTATATTAGAAAAAGGTGGCAGGTTTTTTTGGTGGTTTTTTTTTTTAGATTTTATTTATTTGATAGAGAGAGATCGCAAGTAGGCAGAGAGGCAGGCAGAGAGAGGAGGAAGCAGGCTCCCCGCTGAGCAGGGAGCCTGATGTGGGGCTCGATCCCAGGACCCTGAGATCATGACCTGAGCCGAAGGCAGAGGCTTAACCTACTGAGCCACCCAGGTGCCGCAAAAGGTGGCAGTTTTAACTGTGTAAGGCTCTCAAAAATAAATCAAGTATAAATATAAAACACTCAGGATTGAAACTGTCATATAACTATAGTTTATACTGTACAGAAATATGTCTTCATTCTTAAAAGTTCTTGAAATTGGCATTTAAAATATTTTTACTTATTGACTTAACACTATTTATTAGAAAGTGTAAAGTAATTCACAGTATTTCTTGAAGGTCACAAAAGGGAATCTGAAAAGCTGGTACTTGCCCAGCAGATGGCACCAAGATCCCAAATATCTTTGTGCAAGGAAAACAAAAGAGCATTCAAAAGTTCATTTAGAGCTGTAAGGTAAGTCAATTGCTTCTGTTGTGCTTTTGTGGTATATGCACAGCCATCTTGAAGAATCACGGAAAATTATTTCCTACGGATCAAGACTCCTTTATGGGATCCTATCAGATTACTGCTTTAGAGGTTCATATTTTAATCTGTCCAGTTTTGAAGATACTTCTCACTACCAGATCTTTACCATATAAACTCAGTGAAGAATTTACTCATTTAATGTTAGGCCATGAATGAAGAAAAAATAGTAACTAAAATTACTTACAGATGTCAAATTTTAGATATTTTAAACCCAAACTAACATGGTAGAAACTGATTCAAATCAGCTTTCTCAAGATTAAGATTTGTAGTAGGAAGTGGAATTTCAGATGTATTAATGAGACTTGGAAATTCCATTCTTGAGGATTACATAGCTGCTTCTTTTCAAAAGAGTTAAATCTTCATATGTGTTTGTTTTCAACTTGCCAATTTCATGATTATCAGGTGTGTTTATCAAATCTGTCCTACATGTTTCTGTATGATGCTATGAGACTTTGAGTCTTTATTGTTGATCTCACTAAAAAGATTCAGGTTTGGTTTTTAATTCCACTATAATTAACATACAATGTTATATTCACTTCAGATGTACAATATAGTAATGCAACAACTCTATATATTATTCAGAGCTCATCAAGTGTACTCTTAATCCCCTTTACCTATTTCACCTGCCCCCCCACCTCCCTTCTAGTAATCATCTGTTTGTTCTCTATAATTGGGAATCTGTTTTTTGGTCTGCCTTTTTTTTCCCATTTATCCACTTGTTTTGTTTCTTAAATTCCACATATGAGTGAAATCATACAGTATTTGTCTTTCTCTGACTTACTTGGCTTAGCGTTATATTCTCTAGTTCCACCTATTTTGTTGCAAATAGCAAGACTCCGTTCTTTTTATAACTGCATAATATTACACACACACACAGACACACACACACACACACACACACACATCTCTTCTTTATTCATTCATCTATCAATGGACACTTGGCTGCTTCCCTAATTTGGCTAATGTAAATAATGCTGCAAAACACATAGGGATGCATGTATCCCTTGAATTAGTGTTTTTGCATTCTTCGGGTAAATATCCAGTGGAGCAATTCCCGGATCATATGGTAGCTCTATTTTTAATTTTTTGAGGAAACTCCATACTGTTTTCCACAGTAGCTGCACCAATTTGCATTCCCACCAACAGTGCACAAAAGTTCCTATTTCTCCACATCCTTGCCAACACTTGTTTCCTGTGTTTTTGATTTTAGACATTCTGATAGGTGTGAGGTGATACCTCATTGTAGCTTTGATTTGCATTTCCCTGATAATGAGTAATGTTGAGCAACTTTTCATGTGTCTGTCGGCCTCTGGATTTCTTCTTTGGAAAAATATTTGTGTTTTCCATTTTGTGATTGGATTATTTGTTTTTTGGGTGTTGAGTTGTATACGTTCTTTATATATTTTGGATAATAACTCTTTATCAGATAGGCCATTTGCAAATATCTTCTCCCAGTTGGTAGGTTTTTTAGTTTTGTTGATTGGTTTACTTTGCTGTGCAGAAGCTTTTTATTTTGATGTAATCCCAACAGTTTATTTTTGCTTTTGTTTCCCTTGACTCAGGAGACATATCTAGAAAGATACTGCTATGGCTGATGTCAGAGAAATAACTGCCTGTGCTCTCTTCCAGGCTTTTAATGGTTTTAGGTCTCATATTTAGATCTTTAATCCATTTTGAGTTCATTTTTGTGTATGGTGTAAGAAAGTAGTCCAAGTTCATTCTTTTGCATGTAGCTGTTCAGTTTTCCCAACACTATTTGTTGAAGATACTGCCATTTTCCCATCACAGAGTCTTGCCTCCTTTGTCGAAGATTAACTGACTATATAACTGTGGGCTTGTTTTGGGGGTTTCTATTATGTTCCATTGATCTTTGTGTCTTTTTTTGTGCCAGTACCATACTGTTTTGATTACTACATCTTGAAACCTGAGATTGTGATACCTCCAATTTAGTTTTTCTTCAATATTGCTTCAGTTATTCAGCTTTGGCTATTCTTTTGTGGTTCCATACAAATCTTAGAATTGCTCTACTTCTGTGAAAAAATGCTATTGGTATTTTGATAGGGATTGCTTGGAGTACTATAGACATTTTAACAATATTCCTTCCTCCAAAACATGCGCAGGAAATGTCTTTCCATTTTTATGTGTCATATTCAATTTCTTTAATCAGTGTTTTAGAGTTTTCAGAGTACAGACCTTTTACCACTTTGGTTAAGTTTATTCCTACGTATTTCATTATTTTTGGTGCAATTGTAAATGGGATTATTTTCTTAGTTTTTTCTTTCTGCTACTTCATTATTAGTATATAGAAATGCAATGGATTTCTGTACATTGATTTTGTATCCTATGACTCTACTGAATTCATTTATCAATGCTAGTAGTTTTTGGTGGAGTCATTAGGGTTTCTATATGTAGTATCAGGTAATTTGCAAATACTGAAAGTTTTACAACTTCTTACTATTTGGGTGCCTTTTATTTTGTTGTTGTCTGATTGCTGTGGCTAGGACTTCCAGTATTATGTTGAATGAAAGTGGGAAGAGTAGACATTCTTGTCTTACTCCTGACCTTGGAGGAAAAGTTCTCAGTTTTTCCCCATTAAGTATGATATTAGCTGTGAGGTGAAAAGATTAAGGTTTAAATCTTCTGTTTATTTTTAAATGCAAGAAATAGCATATATTGAAAGCTGATGTATTTGAAATTTTAAGGGAATTAAATTATAAATTTAATAAGGAAATAAAATTAGAAATTTTATTTTTTAAAATATTATGGTTTGCAAAGTTGGCAGCATAACAATTCCAGACTTCAAGCTCTATTACAAAGCTGTAATCATCAAGACAGTACACTATGGGCACAAAAACAGACACACAGATCAATGGAACAGAATAAAGAGCCCAGAAATGGACTCTCAACTCTACGGTCAACTAATCTCTGACAAAGCAGGAAAGAATGTCCAATGGAAAAAAAGAGAGTCTCTTCAACAAATGGTGCTGGGAAAACCGGACAGCCACATGCAGAAGAATGAAAGTGGACCATTTCCTTATATCACACACAAAAATAGACTCAAAGTGGATGAAAGACCACGATGTGAGACAGGAATCCATCAAAATCCTTGAGGAGAACACAGGCAGAAACCTCTTCGACCTCAGCTGCAGCAGCTTGTCATAGAAACATCACCAAAGGCAAGAGAAGAAAGGGCAAAAATGAACTATTGGGACTTCATCAAGATAAAAAGCTTTTGCACAACAAAGGAAACAGTCAACAAAACCAAAAGACAACCAAGAGACTGGAAGAAGATATTTGCAAATGACATATCAGATAAAGGGCTTGTATCGAAAATCTATAAAGATTATAGATTATATTATCAAACTCAACACCCAAAGAACAAATAATCCAGTCAAGAAATGGGCAGAAGACATGAACAGACATTTCTGCAAAGAAGACAACAGACACATGAAAAAGTGCTCAACATCCCTTGGCATCAGGGAAATCCAAATCAACACCACAGTGAGATACCACCTCACACCAGCCAGAATGGCTAAAATTAACAAGTCAGGAAACGACAGATGTTGGTGAGAATGCAGAGAAAGGGAAGCCCTCCTACACTGTTGGTGGGAATGCAAGCTGGTGCAGCCACTCTGGAAAACAGTATGGAGGTTCCTCAAAAAATTGAAACTAGAGCTACCCTACAATCCAGCAATTACACTACTGGGTATTTATCCTAAAGATACAAATGTAGTGATCTGCAGGGGCACATGCACCTGAATGTTTATAATAGCAATGTCCAATAGCCAAACTGTGGAAAGAACACAGATGTCCATCAACAGATGAATGGATAAAGAAGATGCGGTATATATATATACAATGGAATACTATGCAGCCATCAGAAAATGAAATCTTGCCATTTGCAATGATGTGGATTGAACTAGAGGGTATTATGCTCAGCGAAATAAGTCAATCAGAGAAAGACAAATACCATATGACCTCTCTGATATGAGGAATCTGAGAGGCAGGGTGGGGGGCCATGGGGGGTAGGGAGGGGAAAAAATGAAACAAAATGGGACTGGGGAGGGAGAAAAACCATAAGAGACTCTTAATCTCAGGAAACAAACTCAGGGTTGCTGGGGGGTGGGGGGTTAGGGTTAGGATAGGGTGGCTGGGTTATGGACATTGGGGAGGGTATGTGCTATAGTGAGTACTGTGAATTGTATAAGACTGATGATTCACAGACCTGTACCCCTGAAGTACATAATACATTATATGTTAATTAAAAAAATAAAAATAAATAAAAATAAAAATTATGGTTTGTATAGGTATCAATAGATTATGTTATGCTGCTATAATCTACAATCTTCAAAATCTCAGCAGACTAAGAAACAAAGGTTTATTTCTCATGCACACTACAAGTTCACTGCAGGTTGTTTGGGGCTCTCTTTCACATTACACTCACTCTAGGACCCAAGCTTGAGATCATTCACCAACTGGAATATACCTGGTCTCTACACACAGGGAAACAGAGGCAGTTAATCTACATTGGCTCAAAAGGTCCAACTGGAATTAACACATCATTTTTACTCATACCTCATTGGCCAAAACTACTTACATGCATATACCTAACCTAATACCAGGAGATCTGGAAAGCAGAAAGCTGGATGTGTATAGTGAAGAGTCACTATAATTCATAAATATTCAATCATTATACCCACATATTTATAACATACTCAGGATTACTGTAACATAACATATACTATATATGAATTTTATGTCCTTACCACCAAATCCTCTATTAAGGAAAAGCAAAGGTTCTTTCTTTTACAGGCATTAAGATTAGCTAGAGAGAAAAAATATATTTGAAAAACAAACTTATTATGCAACTAATTCCCAAGGTTTTAATAGATATTCTCTAAGTGCAAAGGAAGATGGGTGAGGAGGTACATGTGTTACATAAAGAAGACTGACTAAAGGAGAGGAGATTTGACCTTGGCGTTACAGGAAACGTAGAATTTGTACTGAAGTAGCAGAAGGACATTACACACAACAGGAAGGACTGTGAGAAAAGACAGAGAAGTGGGGGGAAAATATGATTATTGAGTATAAATTATGTAAAACAACTGAAATCATTAAGTTTCCCTGACCTGCAAAAGTGTTGAGAGAGAGAGAGAGAGAGTGAGTGTGTGTGTGTGTGTGTGTGTGTGTGTGTGTGTGTGTTTCTGCAGTGGGGTGAAATGGGAGGGATAGGAAAGCAGGAAGAAAGTAGCCATGAAAGTTATCAACTTGTATTTTTCTCAGGAAAAATCTTTTTTTAAAATTCTATCATCAACTATCACTATTTTATAAAGAAAAAAATTATCAGGAAAATATGTTGGCTAATTGAATTTAAATCAAAAAACAGAAAAAGCAGGAAAAAATATAAAAAGTTTACATGTGAATAATTTTAGCTATACACAACTCTAACCACATATCCATATTTTTATCATTTTACTGTGGGCTGGTGGAAACTCTGTCACAAACCAGCTTCTGTGAATATAGGCCTAAAAAACGGACCAAATTGAGATTAATGAGAAAATCAAAATACCTTCAAAATGAAACTGAGTAATTTCATCTGGTTGGCAAAACTAAAAGACAGCCTACAGAATGGAAGAAGATATTTGCAAATGACATATCTGATAATGGGTTAGTATTCAAAATTTATAAAGAACTTATCAAACTCAACATACAAAACAAATAATCCCATTAAAAAATGGGCAGAAGACATGAATAGAAATTTTTCCAAAGAAAACATCCAGATGGCTAACAGACACATGAAAAGATGCTCTACATCATTCATCATCAGGGAAATACAAATCAAAACCACAATGAGATACCACCTCCCACTGTCAGAATGGCTACAACTAACAACACAGGAAACAACAGATGTTGGTGAGGGTGAGGAGAAAGGGGAACTCTCTTATACTGTTGGTGGGAATGCAGATTGGTGCAGCCACTCTGGAAAACAGTGGGGAGGTTCCTCAAAAAATTAAAACTTAGAACTACCCTATGATCCAGCAATCAGATTACTAGGTATTTACCCAAAAAATACAAAAATACAGATTGGGGGGAGTATATATACCCCCCTGTGTACAGCAGCATTATCAACAATAGCCAAACTGTGGAAAGAGCCCAAATGTCCTTCAAAGGATGAATGGATAAAGAAGAGATGGAATATGTATACAAAGGAATATTACTTGGCCATCAAAAAGGATGAAATCTTGCCATTTGCAATGACATGGATAGAACTAGAGGGTATTATAATAAGTGAAATAAGTCAGTCAGAGAAAGACAAATACCATATGATTTCACTCATGTAGAATTCAAGAAACAAAACAGATGAACATAAGGGAAGAAAAAGAGAGAAGGGAAGCAAACTGTAAGAGAATCTTAATGATAGAGAACAAACTGAGGGTTGATGGAGGGAAGTGGGTAAAGGATGGGCTAAGTGGGTTGTGGGTCTTAAGGGGGACACGTGTTATGACGACCACTGGGTGTTATATGTAAGTGATGAATCACTAAATTCTACTCCTGAAACCAATATTACACTATATGTTAACTAACTAGAATTTCAATAATTTTTTTTAATTTCATCTGGTTGGCAAACAATAACTACCATTTGTGTCTAAGCAGAGCACTAACTAAAATTGGGGAGTGGAGCTGGAAAAGGGAGCCTAGAAGACTGAACTTCCAAAATGACCTGTGGTAACCCATAAAGTTACAGGGACCTGGATTAGGATGCAAACATGGGAAAAGAAGAGGCAATGTAAATAAGAAACTAAGAAAAAAAATCTGAAAAATAAGCTTTTTTCCCCTAAATTACCCCACATCTAGAAAAGTTTCATTTGGGGGTTGTTGTTTTTTTTCCATGATTTGTGTAACAGAGTCAAATGTCTAATATGTCAAAATGTTCCATAGATTTGAAAAAAATGCTATATAAACAAAACTATAACTAGCCATGAGAAAGAAGAGTATTTCAACATTCCTCCACTGGTGGCGTCTTTCACTGAAACCATCTAGCAAACAGCCCCAAGGGAATACAGCCAACAAACCTTGTTTATGTAACTTTGCTCTTCTCACTTTGCTTTTACTTTCGTTGTGAACAATTCAACCACACAGTTACAAGAAAATGTTATTACTTAAATACTAAATGATTACTTATTTGTACTTGTCTACTCTGAAGAAAGAAAGCATTAGACTACAAGTTTTTATCAAAAGTTACTGAAACTAAGAGCACATTTTCTGTCTTTAAGTAGTTTTAATCTAACTCTAAATCAGTGTTTTCCTTTGAAGTAAAATAATACCTTATTATTTTTCTTGCGGGGGGGGAGGCTTTTCTGCATTAATTTTTTTTTAAGATTTTTTATTTGGGAGAGAAAGGGGAGGAGCAGAGGGAACAGGAGAAAGAGAGAATCCTCAAGCCGACTCTTCACTGAGCCCAGGGCTTGATCCCATGACCCTGAAATCACAACCTGAGACAAAATCAAGAGTCGGATGCCCAACTGACTAAGCTGTTTAGTCCCCGAAGCCCACGTGCCCCTTGCATGAACTTTTAAAAACATATTTCTTTATACAGGGCATTCTTCTCCACTCAAATATATCAAAAGATGGCTTAATTTTGTTATTTTTTATTGGGGTATAGTGGACATACAATGTTACATTAGTTTTAGGTGTGCAACATAGTGGTTAGGCATTTCTATACTTTACGCAATGTTTACAATAATGGCTTAATTTTTTAAGATGAATAAATACCCAACATCCAAATTCATTTTAAAACTTAGAAATTATATATATAATTTCTTATATATAAAATCTTTATATTACATTATGAAATTTGGAGAAATGCCTACTGCCACGTGTTTTTAAGAAATAACAACAGATGGGGCTCTTGGGTGGTTCGGTTGGTTGAGTATCAGACTCTTGATTTCAGCTGGGGTCATGATCTCAGGGTCATGGGACTGAGTGCTGTGAGGGGCTCCTCACCCAGTGTGGAGGTTTCTTGTCCCTCTCTCTCCCCCCTCCCTTGTGCTTTTTCTCTCTCTAAAACAAATAAAACCTTTCTTTTTTTTTTTTTTAAGATTTTATTTGACAGAGAGAGAGAAACCGAGGGAACACAAGCAGGGGGAGTGGGAGAGGGAGAAGCAGGCTTCCCACTGAGCAGGGAGCCCGACGCAGGGCTTGATCCCAGGACCCTGGGATCATGACCTGAGCCGAAGGCAGATACTTAACTGAGCCACCCAGACACCCCCAAATAAAACCTTTTTAAAAAGATTAAAAAATAACAATTGTGTGGGGCACCTGACTGGCTCAGTCAGTGGTGCATGCAACCCTTCTTTTTTTTTTCTTTTCTTTTTTTTTTAGGATTTCATTTATTTATTTGACAGAGAGTGAGCACAAGTAGAGGGAGCAGCAGAGGGAGAGAGAAAACAGGCACCCCATTGGGCAGAGAGCCTGATGCAGGGCTCAATCCCAGGACTCTGAGACCATGACCTGAGCCAAAGGCAGACACTCAACCGACTGAGCCATCCAGGTGCCCCTGGTACCTGCAAGTCTTGATCTTGGGGTTGTGAGTTCAAGCCTCATGTTGGGTATAGAGATTACTTAAAAAATAAAATCTTAAAAAAAAAAAATAACAATCGTACATTTTTTGTTTTAATTATAGAATATTTCAGGCCTATTAAAACATACAGAAAGTAAGTAGAAATATCTAAGTACCCCCTCCATGAGCTTAAAACATAAAACGAAATAAAATTTGTTAATTTGCTAATTTGTGCTAATTCCACCCTCTTTTTATCATCACAGAAATAAATACTATCTCGATTTGATGTTTCTCATTATGATACTACACAGTTGCTTTATCTTTATTACATATGTAGGCATCTAAAATGTACAATGTTTAGTACATTTAAAAACTTGATACCCATGGTATGCTATTGTATTTATCCTTCCCCATTTTGTTACTCAACTTCATGTTGGGATTTAGCCACAAGTTGAAACATGTAAGTCATTCATATTTTCCACCATATACTGTTTGCTTATCCATTCTACTGTTGGACAATTAGATATTTTTCCATACTTATATTATGAACATCAATCTTCTTATATACATGACTTTTTCTAACCTCCATATCTTGTACACCCTCTCACCAGTAGTATCAGTTCTTTTAGCTTCTTGCCTTCACCCAAAAGCTTCATGAAATGTTCTGATTTTATGCCATTCTGATGGGTGTGAAATGGTGTTGCACTGAGGTTTTAATTTCCTTTTTCTTGATCACAAATGAGATTAAGCATCTTTTTTGTGTTAATGGACATCCAGCTTTTCTCATGTGTAAAATGCCTCATCAGAGTTTTGCCTGTTTCTCTACTGGGTTGCTGATCTCTTTATTACTGATTGTGTAAGATTCTTTGTATATTTGGAATATCATTTGAAAGTCAGTAATAAGCATTACAAATATCTTCTTTCAATTTTTAGCTCCTATTTTTTACTTTTTAATGTTTTTTTCTAATGCACATAAATATTAGGAATATCTACCATGCAGTTTCATCTCTTTTGTGTTATGGTTGTGTTTTTTATATCTTGTTTTGTTATATCTTTTTTTTTTAATTTTTTTTAAAGATTTTATTTATTTATTTGACACAGAGAGAGAGATCACAAGTAGGCAGAGAGGCAGGCAGAGAGACAGGGAGAGGAGGAAGCAGACTCCCTGCTGAGCAGAGAGCCCGAGCGGGCCTCGATCCCAGGACGCTGAGATCATGACCTGAGCCGAAAGCAGAGGCTTTAACCCACTGAGCCACCCAGGCGCCCTTGTTATATCTTTTGTTTGTTTTTTATATCTTGTGTGTTGTTTAAAATAACAATCAGTATTCTGAAGGTATAAGGATATTTCTTTATGTTTTCTTCTAGAAATTTTAAAGACTTTCACATTACAGACTTTAATGCAACCTTGATTTTTTTAAATATGTCTGTCATATATTAAGTTTCTACATATTTAAGGATCTGTTACTGAGCTTTCTATTATTTTTAAGCAGCAGGGAACTTTCAATGAGCAAAGCTTTATCTAACTGTTATCACCTACTATCTGAATATTTTTTCCAATAGGTGAATACAAATTATAAGACACTTTACAACTACATCTTCAAAAAGGGTAAAAAATCAACTTTTTAAAAAAAAGTCTATACTTCATCTTCACCAACTTAGCAGCAGCAAGACTCATCAGTCTTGTATTAAAATTAGTCTAAAAAATATTTTACATTCTTTTTTTTTAAGATTTTATTTATTTATTTGACAGAGAGAGAGAGATCACAAGTAGCCAAAGAGGCAGGCAGAGAGAGAGGAGGAAGCAGGCTCCCCACTGAGCAGAGAGCCCAATGCAGGGCTCGATCCCAGGACCCTGAGATCATGACCTGAGCCGAAGGCAGAGGCTTAACCCACTGAGCAACCCAGGAGCCCCAATATTTCACATTCTTATAGTCATATCAAGTCAAAACAATTCAAGAATTTCCCTTTCCCCTTTCAACTGGGGTGGCAGTCAACATGATGAACCATTGTCAGCAATGGTACAATTTGCTGAGAAAGAGACAGAGAAGAAAGGAAGGAGAGGGAGAAAATGAGAGAGAGATTGGGGAGGAGAAGCTCACACACACACACCACAGTTCAGTGCTCACCTTGTTTCTTCTCTCACTGGTTCACCTGTTGTTTACTTAGACTCTTTTTCTCACATGTCCTCTCAAATACAATACCTGACCTGAGACCCAACTAATGTCATGATAAAGCATGGTGCCTCTGTAGCTAGACCACTTTTGCTGAGTCCTAGCTCTGTCACTTTCTAGCTATGAGACCTTGGGCTTATGATTTAACCTCTGTGTATCCCAGGTTCCTCACTGGCAAAATGTAGATAAAAATCACTCCTACCTTATAGGGTTGGTGTGAAGAATAAAGGCATATAATTAATATTTCTAAGTCGCTTAAGAAGTATCTTAAATACCATTTTTCCTCCTTGTACAGTTTGTTCTTTCTGCCTAAAGTCTTCCACCATTTTCTATTAATTATTAGAGTTGAGGGCCTTTATCAGGACATTCTAAATATCTTTTTCTTATCTCCAAAATCTATAACTTGGCAAGATATTAGAATCTGAAAGCTGATTTCTTTCTTCAGTGAATAGAAAGTAACTTCCATATTTGTTTAATTACTGCCTGACTTCCTTTTTCTTCTTCTAGAACTACCATTACTCACATGTTAAATCTCTAGACAAATTTCCTAAGTATCTAACTGCTTCCCTCAGATTCCCATCTCTTTATATTTTTACTCTATCTTTAAGATATGTCTTGGCACTGATCTCTAGTTGACTACTGCAAATTTCAACAGTGAGCATCCTCTTTCCAAATTCCCCTAATAAATTATTTATTTGAACTTTTTTTTTTTTTTTTTTTTTTTNTTTTTGCCACAGAAAACCTCTTTCATGCTGCATTTTTATTCCTTGGGTGCTCTTCTTATTTTTGAGTTCAGGATTTCCTTTTACTCCTCCCAAAAGCTCTATTGCACTGATTATTCTGCCTGATCTTTCCCTCTCTGGCTTCTGGCCCCCTTTACATAAGATGTTATTTTTCTTTTGGCTCAAAGAGACTCAATTATACTTGTTAGAGAATGCTACTTGGCAAAATCCTGCAAGGTGAAAGACTAAGTTCTCTCCTAGGCAGAGAAGCAAGCAGACAGCCAGTGCCCTACTTGAGACACCCTGTTATCTGTCCCTGCCAAATCAGCTAGCCTCAAGGTCAGGGAAGAACTATTTAGACCATAAAACTCCTTCACTTTTTGGAAGCCAAGGAAACTGGGTTTCTTCCTGCTGAGCCTGTGATGACCTTGTCCCCACAGGTCCAAAGTCTCCCCTGAATCCACTGCTTTCTGGTCCTCAGCTGCCTATTCTTCCATTGGGTCTCACTCCTTACCTGCACTCGTTTCTCTGAATCTGGTTGAGAAGAAGCCCATACACTGGAATTACAAGTAGAAGTGAGAGAAAAGATGTTCTGGTCACCATCTTCTTATGCCATTTATTAAAACTAAAAGGAAAAAGGCTAGGAAAAAAAAACCACAAATCACAGAAGTAAGTATGCAAGATACAATTTTAATGGGTGGGCATATTATTTCCATAATTTCCAAATATTGTAAAACAAATACATGTCATTTAATAAGAACTTTGCATGTTATTATTCATTTTAAAGCCAACCATTGGGCACTTTTAAGCCATTTTAGAAGTCTAAGCTTATTATTGACCAAAATCTATCACATGCTTTTAATGATAAATAAGTTACTATTATGATTTAGTTTCAGTTAATTAGAGTACATTTCTTTTTTTTAAAGTTTTTTTTATTATGTTCAATTAGCCAACATAAAGTACATCACTAGTCTTTGATGTAGTGTTCAATGATTCATTAGTTGCATATAACATCCAGTGCTCATCACAACATGTGCCCTCTAATCCAAATTACTGAATTAAAGACTAGGATTAAAATGAGATCCAACAAATATTTCACTATAATATGATCCCATAAATTATTATATATCATGATTGACTACATACAACTTTATACAGACATCACTGTTCAGTCATATATATTAGAATTGCTAAGGATCACTGTCAGCAATAGCTTACTTTCCTTTCTTTTTTTAAGTTTTCATTTAAATTCCAGTTAAGAGACACCTGGCTGGCTCAGTCAGTGGAGCGTATGACTCTTGACCTCAGGGTTATAAGTTCAAGCCCCATGCTGAGGTCACTAAAAAATAGTAGTAGTAGTAATAGTAGTAATAATAATAAAATAATAATGAATTCCAGCTAGTTAACATGCAGTGTAATATTAGTTTCAGGAGTACAACACAGTGATTCAACAGTTCCATACATCACCCAGTGCTCATCACAACAAGTGCCCTTCTGAATCCCCATCACCTATTTCAACCATCCCTTTACTCATCTCTCCTCTGGAAACCATTACTTTGTTCTCTATAATTAAGAGTCTGTTCCTCGATTTGTCTCTCTTCCCTTTGCTCATTTGTTTTGTTTCTTAAATTCCACCTATGAATGAAATCATATAGTATTTTCTCTGACTGACTTATTTCACTTAGCATAATACCCTCTAGTTCCATCCATGTCATTGCAAAGGCAAGACCTCATGCTTTTTTGTGGCTGAATAATATTCCATTGCACACACACACACACACACACACACACACACACACACACACACCCCACACCTTCTTTGTCCATCTATTGGTGGACACTTGGGCTGTTTCCATAATTTGACTACTATAAGCAATGGCTCACTTTCATAATTCACCAATGAAATTTTTCTATTTCAATAGGTAAAATAATATATTGTAAAAATGTCTAACCAAAGAGATATTAACCTCTACATATCCTGAACTTTCAATTTGTTCTTTTCAATTAAAAACTCCAGATGCATGACTGAAAAATTCAAACAGTACAAAAAGGTACACAGTGAAAATTAGACTCATGTCACACCTAGAAGCTCCCATCGCCCTTCCAAGTATTAACAGTTTGGAGTATCACTCCCCAAAAATATATATACTGATAGAAGCATATATGCATTTAAATATCCTTTTTAAAAAGGCAAACATACAGTACACACTGTCCCGCACCTTACTTTTTTTTCAAGCAATATATCTTGGAGATCATTCCATATTTTTGATTTTCCATACAGTGTCTCATTTCTACATAATCATTAACTGGGTTTCGCATGTCGTTGATCACACATAAAGATGACTTTTTTAAAAAAAATAACAAGAGTTAAGGGGCGCCTGGGTGGCATAGTCAGTTAAGTGTCCAACTCTTGATTTTGGCTCGGGTCATGATCTCAGGGTTATGAGATTAAGCCCCTGTTGGGCTCCACACTGGGCATGGAGCCTGCTTAAGATTCTCTCTCTCCCCCTCCCTCTGCCTATACTCCCACTCCCTCCCTAAAAATATAATAAAAAATAAAAATAAATAACAAGAGTTAATACTTGTATAACACTAGGTATCAAACACCTTCTATAAAATATGGTTTATTATCTCCATTTTATTGATTAAGAACTGGGGTCCAGGTTTCATAGGAGAGTCAGGACTCAGAAAAGATTTTGTATATTAAAATATTCTATCCTAATTTCAGTTTTATACTTCAAAATGTATTTTTTTTAGTTGTTTTTTTTTTTTTTTTATTTGACAGAGAGCGAGATCACAAGTAGGCAGAGAGGCAGGCAGAGAGAGAGGAGGAAGCAGGCTCCCCGCTAAGCAGAGAGCCTGACATGGGGCTAGATCCCAGGACCCTGAGATCATGACCGGAGCCGAAGGCAGAGGCTTTAACCCACTGAGCCACCCAGGCGCCCCTCAAAATGTATTTTTTAAAGATTTATTTATTTTAAAGAGAGTGCACACAAGCAGGGGGAGAATCAGAGGGAGAGTGAGAAGGAGAAAAGCAGACTCTCCACTGAGCATACAGCCTGACACATGGCTCAATCCCATGACCCTGAGATCATGACCTGAGCCAAAATCGAGAGTCAGACACTCAACCAAGGATGCCTGGGTGGCTCAGTCATTAAGTGTCTGCCTTCGGGTCAGGTCATGACCCCAGGGTCCTGGGATCGAGCCCCACATCAAGCTCCCTGCTCTTCGGGAAGCTCTCCCACTCCCCCTACTTCTGTCTCTGCTCTCACTGTCTCTGTCAGATAAATAAATAAAATCTTAAAAAAAAAAAAAAAGACACTCAACCAACTGAGTTACCCGGGCACCCCACAAAATATATTTAATCATTATTATGCTCCTGTATAGAAAAAGATACCACAAAATGGTTCTTATTTCAGCAACTGCTACTATTCCTGCATGATTTAGATTCCCAATGCAGAATTCTCTTCACTTGCGCATGTCCTATCTTGCCTGATCTGTAATCAGCAGGGCACTGGTACTGGCCTGCAGAGGGGCTGAACTGTGGAGGCTCAGCCTAACAGTACCACTGTTTCGTGGACCAGTTCCTCACATGAATCTTGATTTCCTTTTTTCTAGCTCCAGAAACTCTTCCATCTCTTTCCTTTTAACATAAGGTTAAAACATGAAGCTCTTCTTATAGGGTGGTAGGTACTAGATGAAGTTATTTGATTATAGGTCAAAGCAGATTTGAGTGGCCCGCATCGCTAGGTCATGTTTTCATTGTGTTCTGCCCCTGCCTTGAGGGAAGAGGGGCAGAGCTAGTTCCAGTTGGGGGCCTGTCAGTGGCTGTAGGGACAGTGTAGCCTCAGGCAAAATGAAAGCCACCACTCCTTGTTTCCCTTCTCAAAGTATACATCTCTAGTTGATCCTGGCACTCAGATGCTGCTAAGACCTATTCAGGATTCAGTCTTTCTCAACACAGCATTCTAGGCAGGCACTCAGAGTGACTACCAATGAGATTACACTATATCCCGGGTTTATGCTAAATCACAGATGAGGCAAATCATATTCTTTCACAGTGAAGAATATAATTCTTTCTCATTATATATAAAGTGGTTCGAATATTTTGTTCTTATTACCTCTCATTTGTTTTTTGAACTTGATTTCTGGTAAGTAAAATATTATTACTTTATTTTATTTGGACCCCAATCACAGACAATTTGTCTTTTTAATAATCGGATGCTTTTAAGTCTAATATTAACTACCATGACAGTTTAGTTACTGAGTTTTCATAATTAATCCAAATAAATCTATTTAAGATGTCTGTGATCAGGGCTTTGCTGAAATGACTGGCTGAATTTATCCGTGCTCTCAACTGGTAAAATTCAGCTCAGAGATGCAAATTTGCAGGAATATCAAGTGGTAGCTACACTTACTTTAAAACAATATTGTGCGTTTTTGTATCTTACAAGGATATAAAAGTTTTTGTTTATTATAAGTATATAACAAACCATCTAGTATACCCTGGATTCTGGACACTATTGGATAATGTCTGAGTCTAAAAATGTCAATAAAAATTACTTTATATTTCATTGTAACGGAAATGGAAACATGTCTACGTGACTGGAGAATATTTATGAACTTTTAGCAAAAGGACCACAGCCTAGAGAATCCAGGCTTATAAAAGGCCCAAGTTTACCTTATAATGGCATTGCCTCTGGAAGGCACTTGCCCAAAATAACAGGTCAGAGTCTGACCCTCGGCAACAGTGGAAAGAGCTAGGCTTTAGAATTAATCACTGCTCAGTGTCTTACTAGCTAAGATAAGTTATTAATCCTCAAGTACTTCAGTTTCCTCATCTCTAAGATGGAACTAATATCTCCAAACTTGCAAGGATGAAGTTATAAAGGTTATAAATAGGTTAAAAAAAACTTAAGACAAAACTTTATCGGTTACTTACAAGGTTGTCATTTCTGATGTCTTTGTTAGAAATGAAGCTGCAAAGACAGTATGACACAGGCCTGCCTCTGAGAAGCGGCCCCAGAGTTAATTAGCAAGAGGTCCGTAGAGAAGGGCGGCTGCCTTCCTCTCCAGCTAGGATCCCTGACTCAGGCTCTCAGTCCCAGCAATTGGCTTGTTCCTTCCAGGGAGAGACTAGACTCCCCAGATGCTGACCCTTGGAATGTATACACCAAACATTTCTATCCATCCTATCTCTGTGTCCACTGAGGCTTCCCTGCTGCTCCAGCACCTTCAAGTGCAAATGTTGTCTCTGTACTTTACTCTCTTCATAGCTTTTTTACTACTGAGATTACATTCTAAGCATCTAAGCTAATTTGCTCATTATTTGACCCCACCATTAAAAATACAACTTCCACGAGGGAAGGCAATTTGTCTCTTTTTTCTTACCACTAGATCCTCAGTGCCTCGAACAGTGACTGGAACATACAGTGAACTCAGTAAATGTGTGTGAAGTGAATAGATTATTTAAATAATATATTCACTCCAAACAGCTGAACATAAAACTCAGCTCTGATTCAAGAACTACTAAATAATTCACTCACAAAAAAATATCATTGGGCAATGGTGATTTTACTGAAGATTTTGTATGGGAAATGAAGAAAGGATTTATATTTGCACTCTTCATTGAAATTGCTCGACCTCCCTCATAAAAAAAAAAAAAAATTTGCCAATTAAAACCAAGAAGCCTGACTTGTTAGAGCCCATTAAGAGTGAAGAGAACTTCTGCAGGAAACAGAGGGAGGAAGGAGGAGGGGAAAGGGAAGTAGGGAAGTATCTGGCACAAAGTCCAAGAAGACTGAGGAAAGTATTAATGTGGGAGAGGAGCAGTGAAGGGAGATGTGTTACATATAGGGGGAATCATTAAATAAGTAAATATTTAAGGATAATGTAAATAAGTTTCTCACTGTCATAGAGGGAAATTAAACATGGAAAGGGAGGTAACTAAAATGAATCATGTGGTATTAGATAAAAATTGAAGTTATGGGAGTATCAACTCATAGTTTTTCATAGAGAAGAGAGAAGGAAGGAAGTAAAGAAAAAGTACTTGTTTATTATGACAGTCCAGGAATAGAGACACTCCAACAGCAAGGAAAACACCTAGCACCCATATCTTGGCTTCTAAATACCACTCTCCACTAAAAGTTTCCTTGAAGAAATGGATGATTCCAGGTCTCGGACAAGCAAAGTACAAGATGAGCCTGGAACATTTCTTTGGATCAGAAAAAAAGGAAGCTCACAGATGATGAAGATAGTCAAAAGGACAGAGGAGCCAGCCTGAGGGAACTCCCTCTGACCACGTCTAGGACAATTTGACCATGAAAAAATAAATAATGATAAGAACAGATTATGACCTATGAAATATAATAGAAACCATGAATCCACAGTGATATTACTAAAGGAAACAAATTGTTACATTGAAATTTTAACACTGAAGCTATATACATAATTTCAAAGTGCTTTATAAAACACTTAATAATTACTAAAGGGAAAGATGACATGTACAGTGGAGAATCTTGGCAGCCAACAATTTAATGATCAGAATAAACATCATCAGTAATATAAGAAATCAAAATTGTGAGTCACCTGATAGGTTGCAATGAAAAGAATAAAACATCATTTCTGCCATAATCCTGCCAAATATGTATAATCTGAATTGAGCCCCCCAAAAATGTCAGACAAACCCAAATTAAGAAACATTCTACAAAATATCTGCCCTAAATCTTCAAAAGTATCGAGATCATAAAAGTGAAAGAAAGCGGAAGGAACCATTTCAAATCAATTTCAATCACTAAAGAGGCCCAGCAGCTAAGCACATGACCCGGGACTATATACTTTTGTTGTAAAGGACATACTTGGGATACTGGGCAAAACATGAATGGAATCTCAGGATTAGATGATATTAATATATCAGAACTAATGCTCTGATATCAATGGTTTTATTTTGGTTATGCAGAAGAATGTCCTTGCTTGTAACATACACACCCTACAGTATTAGGGGTATAGGGACATGACATTGCCAACTTCCTCTTAAGTAGTTCAGGGAAGAAAACATTCTCTATACTTGCAACTTTTCCCTACATTTGAGATAGTCTGCATATTTTTTTAAGGTTGAACTTAAACAACAACAACAAAAACCAAAAAATAGAGACCAAGATGCCATTTGTCTCCTCTCAGGTTTGTGGAAATATACAAGTTTGACAATACACTGTGTGGGCAAAGCTTTGAGAAAAGGGGTGCTTATCTCTGTTGAGAGTATAAAATAGTACAACTACTTAGGAGGGAAACGTAGTAATGTTGATCAAAATAACAACTGCATATATCTTGTCCAACAATACCACTACTGGGAATTTATTCTGTGGGTATGCATACACTAATGCAAAATAAAGTTTGTATATGAGTTTACTTGTTGCAATATTATTATAAATGCAAACAATCAGAAACAATCCAATGTCCTTGGATAGGTTAAATTAATTATTGTCTTTTATGTCAATTTTTGTTCTCTGTACTATATATTTTGGATACCTTTCCTATCACTACATAGGGAGCTTTCTAATTCTTTTTCATTGTTCCACTGTATTCCATTTTATCTATGTGTCATAACTAACTTAACCTCTTTATGGACATTGGGCCCCCTAGAATAAGTTCTCAGTAATGGTATTATTGGATAAGATATGTGCAATTGTAAAAAGAAAAAAAAATTGCAGTTGTAAATTTTTTTCTTTTATTTCTTTTCTTTTTTTTCTTTTTTTTTTTTAAGATTTTATTTATTTTATTTGACAAAGAGAGAGAGAGATTACAAGTAGGCAGAGAGGCAGGGAGAGGAGGAAGCAGGCTCCCCGCTGAGCAGAGAGCCCGATGCGGGCCTCGATCCCAGGACGCTGAGATCATGACCTGAGCCGAAAGCAGAGGCTTTAACCCACTGAGCCACCCAGGCGCCCATCTTTTCTTTTTTTTCTTAAGATATTTATTTATTTATTTATTTGAGAGAGAGCAAGCATATGAGTGGGAGCAAGGGGCAAAGAGGCGAGAGGCAGAGAGAGAGAGAAGCAAACTCCCCATTAAGCAGGTAGCCTAGATGTGGGGCTCGATTCCAGGACCCTGAGATCATGACTTGAGCTGAAGGCAGACACTTAACCAACTGAGCCACCCAGGTGTCCCTCTTTTCTTCTTTTTTTAAGTTTTATTTTAATTCCAGTTTGTTAACATACAGTGTTGTATTAGTTTCAGGTGTACAATATAGTAATTCAATATTTTCATACATCACCATGTGCTTATCACAAGTGCATTTATTAGACTCTCTTAATTTTTTCCCTTTGCTCATGTGTTTTCCACATTCCACATATGAGTGAGATCAGGTGGTATTTGTTTTTCTCTGACTTATTTTGCTTAGCATTATACTCTCTAGTTCCATGCATGTCATTGCAAATGGCAAGATTTCATACACACACACACACACCCTTATTCATCAAACGATAGATACATGGGCTGCTTCCATATCTTGGCTATTGTAAATAATGCTACTGTAAACAGAGGGGTTCATGTATCTCTATGAATTAGAGTTCCTGTATTCTTTGGGTAAATACCCAGTAAAGTGATCACTGGATCATAGGGCAGTTCTATTTTTAACTTTCTGAGGAATCTCCATACTGCTTTCCTGAGTGGCTACACCAGTTTGCATTCCCACCAACAGCCTGACGTGGTTCCTTTATCTCCACATCCTTGCCAACACCTGTTGTTTCTTGTGTTGTTGATTTTAGCCATTCTGACAGGTGTGAGGTGATACTTCATTGTAGTTTTGATTTGCATTTCCCTGATGACAGTGATGATGAGCATCTTTTCATGTGTCTGCTGGCCATCTGGATGTCTTTTTTGGATATGCAATTGTAATTTTGATAAACATTGCTACATTTCCCCCCTAAGGAGTCATATCAATTTATACTCAAGACAGAAATAAATGACAATCCCTATTTTCTCAAAGCTTTACCAACACAGTGTATTGTCAAACTACCCCCAAGTCATTTATCAAATTATCTTTTCTACATATATACATTCTCTGCCCAAGAGAAACTCTGATGAATGGGATTACTTCCACCTCATGAGGTACTCATTGACTTATTAGTGGTGCCCCTCTGTCCACACAAGTACCATTTTCTACCCTTGTGACCTTCTCCTGCTCTTTATTTTTGTGGGTCCTCATATGCCCGGGCCTCCATCCATCTTATCTAATGCTGAACAAAGCAGCATCTATCTCTAAATAGGCAAAAAGGCTCTGCCCAAATTTGGAGAAACATATAAAACTAGTCAAAACTGAGGATTTGGGGCTCAAACTCAAGATGAGAAGAATAAACAAACTCTGCCCAAATGGAATCTAGTTCTGATATATTTTCCTGTCTTTCGGGCGCCTGGGTGGCTCAGTGGGTTAAAGCCTCTGCTTTCGGCTCAGGTCATGATCTCAGGGTCCTGGGATCGAGGCCCGCATCCGGCTCTCTGCTCAGCAGGGAGCCTGCTTCCCCCTCTCTCTCTGCCTGCCTCTCTACCTCCTTGTGATCTCTCTCCCTCTGTGAAATAAATAAATAAAATCTTAAAAAAAAAAAAACTTTATTTTCCTGCCTTTCTAATTAAAGCCAAATGTTCGAATATTTCCTAAATTACCTCTGAAATCCACTGCATTACTTTTCCTCTTAAAAGCAGACAAACTTATATTTACATTGTTAATAGATGTATTTTAACACATGCTCATCTTTCAGTTTGTCACGGGGTATCATGAATCTCCACTGTGACCAGCCTGAGGAGCTCTATTTCTCGATGGACTGATTGATAACACTGCTGCCTGGGCTACACATTTACCAAGAATTATGGGAGCTACAAGTGGTCAGAATACCCTCTCGTGCAACTTTTTGCCATTATTTTGCCCTCTGATAATAATACAAGGGAGCCAGGGTAAAGGATCCAAGATATCATTCATCAGTTAACATCAAGAAAACAAAAAGTGAAATCTTCTGACTTGACCATACTTCAAAAGAATACAACCCCAAACATTACAGCATTACATTTCAGAATCCACTGTAGGTGCTATCCCATTCAATCTCTATAATTTGAGGTGAATATAACTATTCCCATTCTGTAGGTCAGGAAATGAAAACTCAGAGATGATAACTGAATTTCCCCAGATCACGCAGCTAGGAAAAAACAAGCCTACGAGGTACCTGAATTAGTTTAATCTTCAATGATCTCAGAGTAAATCTCTGTGATTATTAAGTTTAATAATTCTATCAGTAATGGATATTTCTAAATTCAAATGAGTTTAAAATTTTATGAGGCTATCTAATGCCTTGAGAACAGTGTCTATGGAGGCTGGGAATTTCAGAAAATAGGTGCTAAAAAGGTTAATTTATTCTGACAGGAGGATGATTAATACAAGGTAAGATTACCTATCTCTAATTAACCTAGTCCATTATTGAGTTCTTAACAAGAAGGATGTGGATAGCAGAAATGTCACTCAGAAAGAATTCAGCTGAGAAAGTTTGAAGACAGTACCGCTTTGGGAATGATAATCATTATATTTGTTCACCACTGGGAATGCTTAAAATCATCTTCATATTTAAGCCAGAACCTAAAATACTTCTTTATTCAAACCTCTGTTAAGGGGACTATGAGGCATAAGATTAACAAATACATTTAACAACTATTTAAATTTTAAAAACATCTTTCAAAGGTCTTAAAAGGAAATCTGTTTATTAAATAGTTTTTAAATCAATGCCAATCCTGCTTACTGTATTCAAAGTTTACTAATAAAAACAGTTAAAGCTAAACATTATTATTAGTGAGTTATATTCTTTACTGACCAATGACTTAATAATAGGCCTAACTCCTCTCCCTTACTCTGACACCCATCTTACACCTGCCATATTCCAAAAGGAAATCAGACAAAACGACTACATTATTATTCACTAATAGTACTTCTGATGACCTTAGAAAATCCGTGCTGCTCTAAACATACCTAGGCACTGAAAAAATTTGGTTCACCATATCCTGTGGGTTACTTTGTGTTTTTTTTTTTTTTCTTTTCATAGTATAAGGCAAACTCAAGTAGGAATGAAGGATATCATTTACTTTAGTTTTGGGCTCTAATAATAGAATGTTGAATGGGATTTTTCTTGTTGTCTTGGAATTTGTTATTCTGACTGAAAAATGATGACAAAATAGTATAAGGATGCCATATTTTTAAAAGCCTCTCTGGGCGCATGAGTGGCTCAGTTGGTTAAGCATCTGCCTTTGGCTCAGGTCATGATCCCAGGGTCCTGGGATAGAGCCCTGCATTGGGCTCCCAGCTCAATGGGGAGCCTGCTTCTCCCCCTTCCTCTGCCTGCCGCTCCCCCTGCTTGTGCTTTTGTGCACTCTCTCTCTGCCATATAAATAAATAAAATCTTAAAAAATAATAATAAAGGCCTCTCCAACCATTGGAGCCAAAAGCCTTCCTGAGGATTTATTCAGAGGCAAAGGAACCACCTTTCCTATTCCCAATCAACATGTCAGTCCTGGGGCGCTTGGGTGGCTCAGTTGGTTAAACGTCTGCCTTCAGCTCAGGTCATAATCCCAGGGTCCTGGGATTGAGCCCCACATCAGTCTCTCTGCTCTGCGGGGAGCCTGCTTCTCCCTCTCCCTCTGCCTGTGGCTCCCCCTGCTTGTACTCGCTCTCTCTGTGTCAAATAAATAAATAAAATATTTAAAAAAAAAAAAAAAGCCCTAAGAGGGCAGAAAAGTACATTTCTGTACTGTTCAACCTACCAGAAGCCAAATGAAGAGGGAGTTCCAGTGAAATACAGAATGTGAGTGCTGGCAAGGCAGAAAGACTGACAGCCCATTACTTAGCTAAATATTTATAGTCAGGGACCTAGAGACCAATTTGAAGTTGCCTTCAAAGTGCAGTGAGCCCCATGAGGGAATCTGGTAAAGAACCTGACCTATGTCTTCTGGAATTTGGGAGCATATCTGAACACCAAGAACTGTGCCTCCTTCTTTTCTGGAGATTTTGAAGGATTAGGATGTGCTGGCTAAGCCCAGGAGAGTGGGACAAAATGAGACCATGCCATAGGGAATTTAGGAAAAATGTGGAGGAAACTTCCAACTTGTTCCCAGTTTCCTGATCTATTAGAAGGTGCAGCAGAGGACCTCCGTGTTTGACTCAATACAAAGGAATATAGAGGAGAGAGGGGAAAGCCCATGCCCTAGAGTTACCTGAAAGCTTGCTCCTTATGGGGGGTGGAGTGTGGACCAACGGCAGGACTAAAGGAAGATATGGGTGCCTCCTCTGCCATATCCTCACAGAGATCCCATATCCTCCAAGGTGAAGCTACAGAGTGTTGAAAATTGCACAAAGTTATGAGGAGACCACAACATCCTCAGTGACCACCAACAGCAACAGAGTCATGCACTTTCCAGTGGGTAGCGGTACTTCCTCATCTCCAGAAAGCAACCCCTACCATCTCTCATATTCCTCCTCCCAAACAAAGAGGTGAGGTGCTAGTAGAGGGAACCAAAAGGATTATATCTGAATCACATTTGAGACTGGATTTTTACACTGGAGTAAAATTAGTTTGGTATAGCTTTGTTCTTGTTTGTTTATTTGCTTGTTTGTTTTTTAAACAACTGAAAGTGATGAGAAAGATGTGGAATATGCCAAAGAAATTGTCTTGGGAGATTTCTACAAAGCACTACTGGGAATTGTGATTGGAGAAAAATAAAAACATTATTGTGTTAATTAATATTCACCAAGTAGAGCCTTCTCAATAAAACTGTTTACACTGGGGCGCCTGAGTGGCTCAGTTGGCTAAGCAACTGCCTTCGGCTCAGGTCATGATCCTGGAGTCCAGGGAACAAGTCCGATATCAGGCTCCTTGCTTGGCGGGGAGTCTGCTTCTCCCTCTGACCTCTCCCTTCTCATGCTCTCTCTTCCTCTCTAATAAATAAATAAAATCTTTAAAAAAAAAAAAAAACTGTTTACACTAAAATCCTGACTTTCTAAAGCAGACCTGGGATTGAGGGAGGGGTTGAGGGTCAATAAAAGAATTAAAGGAGCCACACATTGCCTTAAAAATAATGGACAATGAGGGCGCCTGGGTGGCTCAGTGGGTTAAAGCCTCTGCTTTCGGCTCAGGTCATGATCTCAGGGTCCTGGGATCGAGGCCCGCATCGGGCTCTCTGCTCAGCGGGGAGCCTGCTTCCCTCCCTCTCTCCGCCTGCCTCTCTGCCTCCTGTGATCTCTCTCCCTCTGTGAAATAAATAAAATCTTTAAAAAAAATAAAATAAAAATAAAAAAATAATGGACGATGAAAAGAACATTACTCAGCCATCAGAAAGGATGAATACCCAACTTTTGTATCAACATAGACGGGTCTGGAGGAGATTATGCTGAGTGAAATAAGTCAAGCAGACAAAGTCAATTATCATATGGTTTCAATTACTTATGGAACATAAGGAATAAAATGGAGGACTCTAGGGGAAGGGAAGGAAAAGTGAATTGGGGTAAATCAGAAGAGGAGATGAACCATGAGAGACTGTGGACTCTGAGAAACAAACTGACGGTTATGGAGGGGAGGGGGGAGGGGGAATGGGTGAGGCTGGTGGTAGGTATTCAGGAGGACACATATCTCAGGGAGCACTGGGTGTGGTGCATAAACAATGAATCTTGGATCACTGAAAAAATAAATAAAAAATAAATAAACTATGTTCTCCACTGGAAAGAAAAAAAGAAAAGAAAAGGACAATAATAACCAAAAAAAAGTCAATTCTTAAATGTAGGAATTAGGAAAGGAAATTTTAAAAGAATAAAAAAATCATTCAGATTTGGTTTTATTATATAAGTTGAAGACATACTTATTTACCTAGGTCTTTGTTAAAAAGAGACATTTTTAGGGGTACGTGGGTGGCTCAGTCAGTTGAACATCTGAGTCTTGGTTTCGGCTTGGGTTGTGATCTCGGGGTTGTGAGATCGAGCCCCAGGTACAGCTCTGTGCTCAGCCTGAAGTCGGCTTGAGATTGTTCCCCCTTCCCTCTCCTTCTGCTCCTTCCCCCACCAAATAAATAAATAAATAAATAAAATCCTTAAAAGAGAGAGAGACATTTCTAGTAAAAGAAACCTTGGATTTGTATTGAGACCTTCAGGTTTTCAATGTACTGTTTTGATATTTACCTTACAAGCAAAAGACCAAATTTCATATCCACAGTGTACATGACAGATCTGAACCACAGAAAACGTTCAAATCATGACTTTCAAATCATTCTGATGAAGGTAGTTGGAAGAAAGGCAGGCAGGGACAAGGGACACCCCCTCACCCCCTCACCCTAACAGGAAACTACCCTTAAAAGGATTTTACACCCACCCTGGAAGAAGCCCTCCACCCTTCCCCACAAGTGATAGATGACAAAACCCTGACTGGATAACAGGCTCTTGGAGAGTTAATCGGATTAAAACAGCCTGCCAGGGCGCCTGGGTGGCTCAGTGGGTTAAAGCCTCTGCCTTCGGCTCAGGTCATGATCCCAGGGTCCTGAAATCGAGGCCCGTATCGGGCTCTCTGCTCAGGAGGGAACCTGCTTCCTCCTCTCTCTCTCTCTCTGCCTGCCTCTTTGCCTACTTGATCTCTCTCTCTGTCAAATAAATAAATAAAATCTTTAAAATAAAATAAAACAGCCTGCCAAAACGCCCATAAAAACTCCTAGACTTAGAAATTCCGGTGGCAAGCCTTTTAGTCCCCTCCTTCTTTGGGAACTTTGTACTATCACTTTACTACTGTTCAGTAGACTTTGCTTTGCTGCCCACCACTCTGCCTGGTCTATCTTTTCATCCTCTGAAGCAGCGTGACCAAGAACCATGGGCGGCGTGACCACTGGCACCGAAGGAAAAGAAATCCCGTAACAATTCTATCACCTTTTACCCACTTCTCCTTTTTGCTGTTTTATCTTCACATTCATTGAAGACATGGGGGAGGGAAATTAGTTTTAATTATTTTTACAAGATACATGTATTATTTTTGTAATTAAAAGTTAATAAACTATGTGAAGTACTATACATTTTGTATATTAAAATGTCTTATTCCAGAAAAAAAAATTTGTTTTCCTTGCCTTATGGAATGAAAGGAGGTGTAAAAAAAGAAGTTTTCTTTTTTTATTGAGGTGGAGTTGACACATAACATTATATTAGTTTCAGGTGTACAATATAATGATTTGATATTCGTATATGTTGCAAAAATGATCACAATAAATATAATTAACATCTGTCTTCATAAAAAAAAGGTAAAAAATGATTAGCATTCTATCCATCTTTCTCTCCATATGAAATTATGCTTTATCCTACATAAGTTCAATACCATATATGCAATCTACCAATGCTGAACATCTCTTGTTTTTGGCACCAAAAGCATCCATCTCCTTCCTAATAGTGCTTTTGTTTTCCTTTAGGAACTACTTCTATACCATTTCATGCCTTATTGGTAGAACCCTTAATCTCCTGGCCAAGGAGGTGAACACAAGACCCAAGCCATTTAAACTAAGTTTTCTTCTGGGAATCTGAATCCTGAGCAGTAACACAAGAACAGATGATAGTAGAGCTGATTCATTCCAGTACTGGTCACCTGAAGTGGTTTCCTACTACTTACAACACCAAAGCCACATGCTTCCTCTACTTTTTTTTTTTTTTGGACAGAGAGAGAGCGCGCGCGAGCGAGAGAGGGAATACAAGCAGGGGGAGTGGGAGAGGGAGAACCAGGCTTCCTGCGGAGCAGGGAACCTGATGGGGGGCTGAATCCCGGGACCCTGGCATCACAACCTGAGCCGAAAAGCAGATGCTTAACGACTGAGCCACCCAGGAGGCCCACTTCCTGTATTTCTAAGTCATGATTGTTCAACCTGACTTTTAATTCTGTGAGCTACCCAATATACTCATAACAAATCCTTCCCCTCCCTAACCATATACAAATACCCTCAGGTTACAGTCGGTTTCTGATTGCTTGGGACCAAGTCACATAAGGACCTTGAGATAGGCCATTGACCCATCTACTATCTCTCTTCCTTTATTTTCTTAATAACTATTCATTTCAACGTTTCAATATTCAACATTCATTTCCTTCACATCAACCTCTCTCTACCCACTATCTTCAACTTACTTATGCCATGTTTTTCTATTTAACTGTTTGCCTGATAAAAACTGTCTTCTCCACTCCTAGCGCTGGCACTTGCTGGAGAAAACACTACAACCTTTGAGGTGGGTGTCTCAACTCATTCTCAGTTTCAATTCTCAGATCTTCCATAATACTCAGAAATTTGTGTTTGTGTTGTTTTTGCTCGTTTCACTTTCTCATTCTCTACAGTGATTTTAAAACTTTTTCTACTTTCCTCAAACCTTCAACTAAATCACTCCTTCTCAGCAATCTGTGCACAAACTAAAAGCTGTAAGATAGAAAATTGAAATTCCTCTTCCAGCTAGGAAATTCTCAAACCAACCTGTATTGAAGCCATTCTCTCCTCCCACTCTGTTGAAGTGGAACTTGGTCCTTTCTCACACTTAAAACTAATCCTGCATCTTCTATTATCTTTAAACTTGCCCTCAGATTGGCATTTTATCAAAAACAAGTCTTTCCGGAATGAGTGACCTTTTAGCTACTGCCCTCTTTCCTTTTCATTAACAACTAAATTGAATTAATTGCATATCTGCCCTGCTTGTGGAAGGAGGTGGAAGAAGTGCGGAGCCCACCTGATACTGGGTAAAGACGTCTCCACACAAAGGTCAGTACAGTGTAGAGACGCCAAGCCTGAATATGGGAAGGATTTGTTCATATAGGAGGGCAGTCTGGCATGGATGACAGAGCCTGAACAGGGGAATAGTGCACCTACAGAGGAGAGGGGATGGCAGTGGAAAGGAGATATTGATTACACACAGAAGGATTGGGACAGTGAGTAATCCAATTAAGCCAATGGGAACCAGGTTTCTCAGCAACAAGGAAGGGAGATACATACATGGAAAGGGAGAAAATTAGAACAAACCCTGAGGTGCTAGATTAAAACTAATGCTATCAGTATACATTCATGGTTTAATAGACAGATGGATAGATAGATGAAATGCAAATGTCTGGACATACATTCATAGTATGTGAATTCAAGATGTGTCAAGAGAAAACATAAAGCATCTGCAAGGGGCTTTCACTAGCTAAATTGGGAACAATATGAACACCAAGATAAATGACAGTAAGGAATTAAGACCCATATTAATAACTAGCACTATAAATAAATAAATGAGTAAATTTAAAGTTTAATGAGAAATGGTCTATTTGTGAAGTCTTAAAGAACTTCCCTACAAAATGCTAACTAATTACCAATTAGTAATTAATTTTGTTACTAAAAAAAAAACTAAATAGTTGAGAATCCTAAGAGACACATCTTAATCAAGTGAGCATTAGTAATGGGACAAATCAAAACTCCATGTCATCTGATAGGATTCAGTGAGGAGAAAACAGCATCACTTTTGAGGTATTCCTCTCAAAATCTATTAATTCACTCTTTTTCAAATGAATGAAAGAACACTGTGACCATTTTCACAACTTGTCTCAAGAACAGTACATAATTAACACTATTCCAGGTGTATTGAAAGAAGTTAATTTTTTCATACGACAGATGGCCTAAGATGTTAGAGTCTAACTCTCTAGTTGGAAAATGCCCAGAGGTACATTCTATAAAATAACTGGTCTGTAATCTTCAATACGTCAACGTTACTGAAGACTAGAAAAAAATTTTTTTTTGCTCCCAAGTGAAAGAGACTAAAAAGGCATTACACCTATATGCAACAGGTGACTCTGAACTATATCTTTTTTTTTTTAAAGATTTTATTTATTTATTTATTTGACACACAGAGAAAGAGATCACAAGTAGGCACAGAAACAGGCAGAGAGAGAGGAGGAAGCAGGCTTCCTGCTGAGCAGAGAGTCGGATGCAGGGCTCAATCCCAGGACCCTGAGATCATGACCTGAGCCGAAGGCAGAGGCTTTAACCCACTGAGCCACCCAGGCGCCCATGAACTATATCTTTCTGTTTTAAAGGACAGGACTGAGGCAACTGGCAAACTTAATTGGGATTTGAGGATCAGATGGAAGTAAGGTATAACATCAATGACTTTTTTTTATGGCTGTATTATAGTTATGTAGACAAATGTCCCTATTGGTAGGAAATACACAGTAAAGTATTTGGGAGTGGTGGAGCATCATACTGGCAAGTTACTTTCAAATGGTTTTGAGAAAAAAATGGTCTGTGTACTGTGCCTGCAAATGTTCTATGCATTTTTATTGTTTCAAATTTTTAAAAATCAATAAAATTAAAAATGAACAAATATAAAACTGAATAAATATAAATTCATCATCATCCTCACTCCTCCCCAGATTCTTCATCTCACTGAATGGCTCCACCATCCACTCAAGTTGTTAATCCAGAAATCCAGTGTCATCCTTGACTTCCCTTTCTGCCACTATAATATACATCCAATTAATATGTCTCCCTCTGTACCCATATTCAGCTACATACCAAGTTCTAATAATTCTACATCCTAAATACCTCTTGAACTTAAACCATTTCCTTTTAGTCTAATACTATCCAACTCTGGCCACCATCATCACTCTCCTGTGTTACTGAAACAGCCTCCTAAAATAATCTACAAGTTTCCTCCAACCACTTTCCAGTATCAGTCTCAGTTATCCCAAAACATAAATCTGCTCATGTTATTCCTTATAAAAATCTGTCAATGTTCTTGAAGGCATCTAGAATGAACACCAAACTCCTTATACTGCCACACACTCTGGTTTGCCCAGGATGGTTGTTTATTTCTGTTGTGCGAACATGGTTATTATTGGCCTCCCTTTCAGGCTCAGTAGTGTCCCAACTAGAACAATGAATCATATGTTCCATTTACTTCACTAGATTGATCCTGACTTCCCTCTCATCTCTAGTGGATCTCGTCTTTTTTTTTTTTTTAAGATTTTTATTTATTTATTTGACAGAGAGAGAGATCACAAGTAGGCACAGAGGCAGGCAGAGAGAGAGAGAGGAGGAAGCAGGCTCCCTTGCTCAGCAGGGAGCCCAATGCGGGGCTCGATCCCAGGACCCTGAGATCAAGACCTGAACTGAAGGCAGAGGCTTTAACCCACTGAGCCACCCAGGCGCCCGGATCTCAAGTCTTCTGGGAAGGCTCCACCTGAGCACTGGATCAGGATTCAATACCTTTGCTAGATGCTTCCTCACACTATGCTAGTCCTATTAGTAATATATATCTATTGCACATGTGCCTTTATTTTAACAATTTGTTTATATTCCCCCTTAAACAGTAAATTCTGTAAAGGTAACTTTACCACCTGGGGTGTGACCTAGAGCAAGCTACAAGACCTAAGCCTCAGTTTCCCCATCTGTAAAAGAAGATAATTGCTTTATTGTTATCATCAAATGATATAAAGCAGGTAAAGGCTTAGCCCACCATATTCATCATTTTATGTTTTAAGAATTTTGCAAATAGGGCGCCTGGGTGGCTCAGTGGGTTAAAGCCGCTGCCTTCGGCTCAGGTCATGATCCCAGGGTCCTGGGATCGAGGCCCACATCGGGCTCTCTGCTCAGCAGGGAGCCTGCTTCCTCCTCTCTCCTCTCTCTCTTCCTGCCTCTCTGCCTACTTGTAATCTCTCTCTCTGTGTCAAATGAATAAATAAAATCTTAAAAAAAAAAAAAAGAATTTTGCAAATAGTTGAAAGCACTTTTTTTCCTCTAGAGCTCCTTAAAATTGTCTTCTTTTCATCATCAATCTTTCAATTTTTTTTATGTACCCTATTTATCATGCAGAGATAAAGACTGTTTCTTCTTAACACAAACATAGCAAGTCTCTTCTGATGGTTATTTTTTATTTTACTTACTTGCATTTCTAAAAAAATATATGTTCTAACAGATGGTTATCTTCTGAGAAATGAGGTGAAACTAGGAACTATTAGCACTGCTCAGGCAAAGAATATCAGTCCCCATAGCAAATTCTATATGTATACTGTATGGTAAATATATTATATTTATAAGAAAATATTCTTTTAAAAAATTATAAAATAATGAGGGCCAAAAACATAAATTTGTGTAAAACAATGTTTCTATCATTTAAATAGATGTTTATTAACAACTAAACATTGTTTGGGGGGAAAAAGCCCTATTATAAAAGAAAAGAATAACAATTCAACTAATTAACGGGCCCTACGATGACAGAATAGACATTGTATAAAATATACTTAAAGCCCTTTTGAGTCCCCTAATTGTGAAGAAACATATGTGGGTATTTTCTAGCTCTCTTAAATTGTCTTTCTTTTATAAATTTTAAACAAAAATTTCTGGCTGCCAGAGGTAAAAATTTATAATTACAAGATTGTACATTTCTACTCATTGACCACAATCTTTCTCTAAATTTAACTATCATATTTTACCTTTGTTAAATGTACCATTTTATCATTGAGTTTCCTTATTTAGTAAAATATGTAAGATAATACATTAAATAGATCCCTAGAAGGAAAATTAATTTACCAGTTCAGAAGTTAAATTTATGCAAACAAGCTTAATCCACAGCAACTTAAGAAATAAAACAAAAACTAAAGGGGGGGGGAAGAGAGAGAGACACAAACCAAGAAACAGACTCTAAACTATAGAAAACAAACTGGTGGTTACCAGAGGGGAGGTGGGTGGGGGGATGAGTGAGATAGGTGATAGGGATTAAGAAGTGCACCGGTCATGATGAGCACCCAGTGATGTATGGAAGTGATGAATCACTATATTGTACTATGGCATGAATCATGATATTGAAACTAATATAACCCTGTATGTTAACAAACTGAAATTTAAATAAAAACTTTAAAAAAAAAAAAGGAATCCACAGCTTTCTGCTTTCTTGCAAGAATCCCGAACATTTTATCACATTTTCATTCACAAAGCCATAAAATTTTGCTTCTCCACAGCAAATATTATAGTATTTTCCATCTAATTACTTCACTGTTTTTAAAAATAAAAGTGTATTTGAAAATATATTAAAATCATTTTTAAATAATACAGATTTTTAGTGACCAGGTTTTCACATACCCAACTGTCAAATTTACCAAACTTATGAATGAAAAAGTGTTTGTCTTCAGAAATGCTTTTAGTGATTTTAATGTCTAAGACAGACATCACCTACATATACTCTTCATGTATATACAGCAAATAAAATTACAAAATCAAGATCTTTGAAACAAACCTTTCTATGACTTACCTGCAAATATGTTCAGAACACTTTTATTAAATGTCAGCTGTTGGGGCACCTGGGTGGCTCAGTCGGTTAAGCGCCTGCCTTCGGCTCAGGTCATGATCCAGGGTCCTGGGATCAAGCCCCACATATGGCAAGGAGCCTGCTTCTTCCTCTCCCTCTGCCACTCCCTCTGCTTGTGCTCTCTCTCTCTCTCTGTCAAATAAATAAATAAAATCTAAATAAATAAATAAATGTTGGCTGTGAAACTATTTTAAAAATATAAAAAGCAATATTGCAAGTTTCATTTAGCTTCCCAAAATTCTTATAGTCAGGTATTTTGCTCTCTGCTATCACACACAACAGCATTTTTCCGGAGCAATCAAAACTTGTTCATTCGTTGTAAATAATATACCAAGTATAAGTATAAAAATGTTCAAAGGTGACAAATACATTTTTAATATGATTATTACTTTAAATCCATAAAACTTTAGCAAATGCAGTAATCTCTATTTCAATGGGGATTGGACAATATCATAATGACAACTTTGAGGAAATCAGCACACATTTATAAAATGATGGTGTGAACTTTTATTTTTAATTCATCAGTTTCATGTGCTTTCATGTGGGTATCTGAAAAAATTTCCCATAAGAGTCCACAATCTTATAATGGAAAATTATTTAAGGATCACATTCCTTTATCAATTTACCACATAATCAATAAACATTTACTGAGTGTGTATTATGTGCCAGGCACTATGCTAAGTACTAGAGATAGAAAAATGATTAACACTTGAGCCCTAGATAAGACATGAAGAGTACCCCTGAGAAGTTTGGAATATTATGGAAGAGACAGTAAAACAAACCAAATAAAATATTGTTAACAAATAGGGTTATCAAAAGGTTCTGTGAACAAGGAAGAGAAGCATATAATGCAAACTAGGGGCAGGAAGGATGGCTACTGCCTTGCTTTCGGCATGGCCTACTGATTAAGAGCATAGGTTCAAATCTCAGCATCATCTGTTACTAGGTGTATGAGTTTGAGCAAGCTACTTCATCATTCTAAGCTTGTTTCCTTGTTTATAAGATGGATATGATAGTATTTACCTCACAGTGCTATGAAGAGGACCAAATAAGATAATGAGTAGAAAGCACAATGGCTGTCATAAAATATGCTAGTATTCTGGTTGTTATAAAGATGACCTCTCTCTCTTTCTCTCTCTTTCAAACACACACACACACACACACCCCACTTAGCATACAAGCCGGTGGTTTCTGGACTTCTTGGACAATATACGTATGTCCTATATACCTGTAAAAGAAAAACCTTCTTCATCCCACCAAGCCTGCCCACCTTCATTTTCTATTATCAGTCAGGCTTTCTGATCCCCTGAAAAGTCTGCTTGACTAGCTTTTCATTATCAGACATGCCTGTGCCATGTCCATCTCTGAAGGTGAGCCTGACCACGGAGAAATCTCTGGACTATCTACCATAACTCTCCTGTCATTCTTCCCTGTCCTCATAGCCATCAGGAGACAGATCTCTTGCCCTTCACCCTCACATTACTCTCTGATGGGTCTTCCTTACCAATGTTTTGGTGATTTTTCCATAGTTCACTTAACCAGCTTTGTCCTCTAACAACTGGCCACCACTGTCTCTGACCCAGCAGCCAACATCTCCTTTCATTTCATTTCATTTGGAGTGAACATCACTGCAGAGACAGACTGAAAAAAACAATGTGATTAGAACACAAAATCATCAAGGTGCATGAAGATGAGAAAGGGTAGCACTAGAAACAAAAAGGGTATGGTCTTTTGTTCTTTCCCACATTATCCTCTTTAGGATCATGACTATTTTACAATCATTCTTTCCCTTCAGCGATCTCCCATTGGCCACTTGTCTATCAAGTGACTCCCTCTAAAAGGTTCTTCTCTCCTTCCCCTTCATTTGAAGAAAGACCTAGGAGAAGGGGCTTGGCTCAGTTCAGTTTCTTCTTATACATTCACCTTTCTGAGGGCTTCTCCCAGGTTTCACCAAAACAGATCCAAATGATAGCAAAAGATAAGAATAAATGAAAAATTAAAGTTAAAAGGCTTCTCCCTATTCAAGGGGCCCTCTGGTAGAAATATAAGAGTGTTCCTTATTTGTAAAAGTATAAAAGTTTTTATTTGAATATTAAAATTATTATATAAAATGCAATCTACTCTGTCTTTCAAATTTTGCCTTTAACCCATACCTTACAAAACTATTTTGGCTTCACCAAAGTATTACTGCTACTTTCTAAAGACCAAGACAGACAATATTATTTCAGTTTGTAAATTATTCATAATTTAATTGTTCCTCACTTCAGACACTTTGTGTTTTGGGGGGGGTTTTGCCCCAGGGGTACAGGTCTGTGAATCATCAGGCTTACACCTTTCACAGCATTCACCATAGCACAAACCCTCCCCAATGTCCATAACCCATCCACCCTATCCCTACCCTCCCACCCCACAGTATGCTTTGTGCATCTTTACAAGAGCATGTGTACCTCATGTCTGTAAAACTCGTCATATGTTTCAAAGTCCAAAATATTAAAGCAATCAGATTCTCCACAGCAAAATAATTTCGAATTCATACATGACTACAAAAATCAATTCTCAATGGATTTTATCAATTATATATCAATTTGGGGCAGAAAATTTCAGTTGCCTCATATTTCCACTGAAATGTATTTATTTAAGTAGTGTATACATGAACTAAAAAAAAAAGTCCGTGTTGCAAAAACAAAAAATGTAAAACCAATTGCTGATTAGTCACATGTGAATTTACTAAGTCAAACAGACTAAATGTGTGATTTCAAAGTTTAGCTATCATCTAACCTGTTTTCTGACCCTGAAACAAAAGGTCATTTGAAACACTCAAAATTCTGGAGGCAGTGAGTTCCCAGCACGATTTTAAACTTAAATTGCCCCTCTTCCTTACAGATTTTCCCAATAAACACTTCCTTCATCATAACTACTTCTTCAAAGTGGTAGCAAGTAAAATTCCTCAACAACAGGAAAAATAGTAACATGAAAACTGAGCTCCTTCAGATGAATGACAAGCAATAATTCTCTCTTACAGTTCTTAAGTTGTGATAGCATAATAACTAACAACAATAAGTAAAACTAACTGTACGTAACAGACCCTTGGAAAATGCTTCCATTAAACAGTATTGAAAAAAGAGTGACAGTAAACAACAAGTTTTGGGGTTTGTTTTTTTAGAGAGGGAGGGAGAGAGAGAGAAGTGGGGCAGAGGGCCAGAGAGAGAGGGAGAGAGAGAATCTTAAGCAAGCTCTACACCCAGCACAGAGCCAGATGCCTAACTCAAACTCACAACCCTGAGGTCATGACCTGAGCCAAAACCAAGAGCTGGACACTTAACTCACTGAGCCACCCAGGCACCCCAAGTATTGGGTTTTAAAAATCACCTATAATAACGATCCTCTTCATCAAAAGGAAAAATGTAGATGACTGGAAAAGCAACATTCTCTAAGTAAGAAATCCAATATGAATTTGAGGTAGAAAAAAAAAAACTGAGAACTGGTTCCATTCGATTATATTTTGCCACTAAAACTCAATATCCATCAGAAAATGTTTGTTATTATAATTAGGTTTGTTTTTATTTTTTTTACCCTCATTACATAAAGTTGTGCCTGGTCAAAATTCATAAAATAGTTCAGAAAAGAAACTTAGCATTGGGGCACCTGGGTGTCTCAGTTGGTTAAACGTCTACCTTCAGCTTAGGTCATGATCCTAAAATCCTGGGATCAAGCTCCACATCAGGCTCACTGCTCAGCAGGGAGTCTGCTTCTCCCACTGCCCCTCCCTGCTGCTTGTGTGCTCTCTCTCTCTCTCTCTCTCTCTCTCTCTCTCTCTCTCTCAAATAAATAAAATCTGGAAGAAAAAAAAAAAAAAGGAAGGAACTTAGCATTTCTGATTCTTCCCATAGGCCTAGTGCCACTCAGAGCTGGATGAATAAACTTCACCAAGTCATCTAACTTAGCAGGACCTACATGTTACAAATTCATTCAAGAGATTTTCCCTTGAAGCCACTAATCAAACCTGTTGTCAAAAATGTTCTAATGATATGAGGCATTGTTTTTGCTTCATAGGCAATGCTTTTCTCTATTAGTTGTACACCAAGATGGAAATGTAACAAAATATTAACAGTGGTATCTCTGGGTGATCAAATTATGGATAACTTCATTTATAAATCAAGAAATCAAAAATAAAAGATTAACTGTGCTCACATAATACATATCATACTATATCTTAATGTGAGAGAAGAGAAACAGAAATTTGGTACTGAATTTTATGATGAAATTCACCACACATTTAAATGTTCACTAAGTATGAAAAATAAAACAAGCATACCATATAATTATCAAATATAAAAAACCTCACTCATTTTGCTAATAATATAGCAAATCTTGCCTCCAGTCTCCATACCAGAGTCATTGTTGCATTCTGAAGATATTAAAGTCAGAGGCACCTGAGTGGCTCAGTCGGTTAAGCGTCTGCCTTCGGCTCAGGTCCTGGGATCTCTGGGTCCTGAGATCAGGCTCCATGCTCAACTGGGAGTCTGCTGCTCCCTCTCCCCCTGCATCTCCCCCAGCTCGTGTTCTCTCTGTCTCTCTCTTTGTCTCTCTCAAATAAGTTAAAAAAAAAAAAAAAGTAAAAAAAAAAAGATTTAAGTCAGTTACAAAATCTTGAAATACAAAATTAAGACAAAAAAACCAAAAACAGAACGCCCCTAGTTCTACAGTATTTAAGCCTATCAAATGTTAGCTGAAATAAGGATTATCCATGGATTTCACATTTAAAAAAAAAAAAACTGCTGGTATGGTTTTTCTTATAACTACACACCAAAACTTTCAGTTGAGATGGCTTGCCTTTTTTCAACAATAACACTGAGCATTTTAATATGTGAAAAACTCCAGATGTGACAGTAATTTTTACATACCACATCAATATTAAATATCTTGATAGTGATTATCATTTGTCAGTTTTAGACAGAGTTCTTGAGATTGAGTTCAATCCTTTGTACAGGAAGGTACAACAGCCACTGAATTTAAAATCTCAGAAACAAATAGCATAAAGACAGATTTCTATTTAAGCTCTGACAAAGCTATAAAAAGGGAAAGGGGAACTCTGTCTACTTGGAATTTTATTCAGTTGTGCCAGCTGAGTCTAGTAGAGGGGTTAGAAGACGGAAAAGGAGATAACAGCAGTGGGATGTTGTTCTGGGCACAAAAAGCAGCATGTAACTTCACATTGGCAACAGTGAGACAGGCTAACAAAGGGGACAGAAGATGTACTTGACAGGAGTATAGAGAGTTAGCAGATGAGTAGGAGGAGATGGCATATGAGACGTAGGCTGGGGTGCAATAGGAAAGAGCCTTGGTGGTAAAGATGAATAGCTTAAACTTAATGCAAAATACAATAAGGGCCTAGTGAGACAAGTCCAGAAGACCAAGATAACAGTTACAGTACAACATTTCAACTTATCTAAAGGGCAGATTTTTAGACAAGGAGTTTTCAAAAGGGGAGTTTACAAAAGTCAGGATAGAAAACAGTTCAAAATTAAGTCCAAGTGTTTTTTTTTATTTTTTCTTTTAGACAGGAAAGCATAGGGGTGCCTGGCTGCCCCAGTCAGAAGGGCATATGACCCTTGATTTCAGGATTATGAGTTTGAACCCGACATTGGGTATAGAGATTACTTAAATAAACTTAAAATAAAAACATGAACAGGAATTTTAAGGTGTCAGAGTTGTTTGTTGTTGTTTCTGGTGTTTCCATAGTTGGAATAAATAGGAGGTAAACAAAATGAAGCAAGTAAACTTAAGTTTATAACTATTTAAGAAATAGTTATATGACTAAAACCAAAGTGAAGAAAGGTGATTTTAATTAGGTTAAGTGAGTAAGATCTTAAGTAAAAATGACAGAGAATAAAAATTTCCTGGAAACTTGTCGGTTACCAAGGTGTTTAGGAAGACAAAGTAAAAAAGAAAATAAAGAGAAATACCAAAGTAAATAATAAAGGCAATAACTTATAATATCCTAAAAGCTTCAAAGAGAAGGAATAATGCACTATAGTCACAGGAATGAATCATTTAATATGGGAAAGCAACTTTCCAAACTACAAGTAAATCTCTTAGGATTCTTTCTGGTTAAATGCAATTCTAATTTATTTAAACAGCTGATTCTTAATTTTCAGAACTAAGTTATGTCCCAACTAGAGAAATTTTACTAAAAATTCTGAAGAATTCGGCTATTGTTCACTAGCCCTTAATAATTTAAAACAAATTTATTAATGAATGCCTCATTGCCTACTGCACTTTTATATCCATTTCTTGTCCAAAGTCATTTGAATGCTTAATAAATATCATTCGACCTTAATGCTGAGAGGACATTTTAGCAAATTCACGTTTTACCACTAGGTGGCGAAAAAACCCAAGCAGTATTTGTGACCAAAGCTAGTACAAGATCCCAAACACTAGAACAACTAGAATTTCCACCAGGTGTCAACCAAGAGGAGGAAAAAAAAAGGCGATTTTTCCCACTTAAATACACATATTCCTAGTTTTAAACATAACCATCTAAACTCTATTAGAGATAAATGGCCTGTCCATTAAGTCTCCAGTTTGCATATGTATATACAATGCCGAGTCCAAGATAATTGCCTTGTCAAATAAAATCCAACTAAATAAAATTGTTTCTTCCCCCAAAAGCAAAACAGCAAAACCAATGAGTACAGTCAAAAAATCTTCCAGAGTATTTGTTTATGAATATATAGTTCCAGATTCATATTTTTCCTTCTACATTTCCCTTAGAAAGTTATATTGATTGAAAAATCTACAAAAGTGTACGCTCTTACACCATGAATTCCAGTGTAATTTTATGAAAACACTGCCATTTGTTACCAAAATGTTCACAATAAAGAGATAATTGTACTTGTCTTAAAGATGTATTATGAGAATTACTATGTTGAAGAGTCTTAGGCAATTAAAAAAAAAGTCTTAGGCTATCGGCCTTATAAAAATTAATATTAGAACTTTACAAAACTAAGCTCTACTTATATACCAAATTATGCTTTTTTAAAAACCATTTTACAGGCTTCACTAATTTCTAACAAAGATTTTTCTATTATGTTGTGGACATGATGTGAACTAAAACACTGTGTCATGCTGCTTCTTAATAAGGTGGTACTTTTTTAGGCCGAACTCTATTTTTAATCCTCTGGACACAAGAGTTGTAATCATGTCATACACTGCACATCTAGCTGTAGGTGGTGTCTCTAAAAAGTCTCTTTTCTTCCTTCTAGGAAGTGGTCAGGCCTTTTTCCCCCTGGTGTCATCATGCAAACAACCTGGTTGCTTTTCGTTTCTATCTAATTAAGTGATGGAAGAAAAAACAGTTGAGGAGAAAGCAAAACCTACTGATTTAAAAAAAAAAAAACTATTGATGAAATTATAGTTGCTTCTCTTTCTTGCTCCTTATAGTATTCTGTTGTAAGGTTCCTTTGGCCTCGCCTGACTTCATTTCCACACTGCCTACAACGCACTGATCTTTTTAAAAATCCAAGCCAAGAATGCTCTTGTCTACGAACATTATTTCTTGCCTGGATTTTATTACGTTTTCTTTCGAAATTCGTTAGATTATGCTCAGCAACCAGTCGCTTGCCCAACCGGTTTCTTTCTCCCCTTCCCCCATCTCTCTTCATACATCACTTCTTCCACCTCCCATCCAAGCAGTGGGAAAAACCCTGCAGTGCCAGTAACGCACGCTTCGGGCCGGTCACTCAGCAGTTTATCCTTACTTGGCTTTGCAAACAGCCTCCCACCCAGCCCTTGTCCCCCACCCAGTGCCCCACTCTTTCATTATCTACTAGAGTGTGGTCGGTAAGGGGCTCCAGATAGCTCGTCGAGAGTTTACGGTAGCCTGCCCACCAATAGGAACCCACAATGAAGAGAAGTCAGGTTCAGCCTCCCGGCAGCCCCAGTGTCTTCTTCCCTCAGCTGTACACCTACTGTACCCGCGAGCGAGCGAGGGAGCGAGCCGGGCGCGGGAGAGGACGCGCAGAGAGGGCGGACAGCAGCCGCGGCGTGCGCATGCGCACTGGGGTTGTTTTTCACAAAGCTGCTCTTAAAGTGAGCTGGCAGCCTCCAGCCGCCCGTCTTTGTAAGGAGACCACTGAGACTAGCCGACTAGCAGGATCGTGGAGCAGCAGCCTCTCTGCTGCCCTGACTTTTTAAGAAATCTCAATGAACTATTTATGAAGAATCACTGATCTTGCCTGCAAGCTTTTGCACGGCAAAGACATCGATCAGTGTTAGGTGAAGATCACATTTTATATGTGATCTTGACTTTTTTGTCTTACATTATATTTTTATAGATTTTGTTATAAACATGGTGCTGGGAAAGGTGAAGAGTTTGACAATAAGCTTTGACTGTCTTAATGACAGCAATGTCCCTGTGTATTCTAGTGGGGATACAGTCTCAGGAAGGGTGAATTTAGAAGTTACTGGGGAAATCAGAGTGAAATCTCTTAAAATTCATGCAAGAGGACATGCGAAAGTACGCTGGACCGAATCAAGGAACGCCGGCTCCAATACTGCCTATACACAGAATTACACTGAAGAAGTAGAATATTTCAACCATAAAGACATCTTAATTGGACACGAAAGAGGTAAGTTTTTATATTATTCAGAAGTCGTTAGACCTTTTTTCCTTTAGGAAAGTACCTTTTCAGTTTTTCTGAATTACTGTAATTCTACTGCTGGCATAACACATAGCAGTTAAAGATTAGCAAAGTTGGAAGATTTAGGTTCTCCTTGACATTCATCGTGTCTTAAACCGTAATGCATGCAGGCATCTGCAAAGTGACTGCAAACTGCACTTAATTCAACTACCTCTATACCCGGCTTGGTCTGTGCCATACGCACTTGCAATACCTTTCTACCTTACTTGTAAATTCTATTTAAATCCCACTCAGTGGTTTTACTAATAAGTTTTCAAATGAAATGCTAAAATCTGCAGTCCAATATTCGATTTTTCCTTGGAGTCTGCAGCCGTAGATCTTAAAAACTAAGCTTCAGTGAAGAAATGGAATAACATTTTTAAGTGGGTTAATAGGTGGTTTTCATTTTTAACATTGACACGCAAAATACTATAAAGAATTCATCATTGTTCTTTGATAAAGGATTTCTGTGGCTTATTTTGACATATGGTATCAACACCCCACGTGTTTTTTCCCTATTCTCTCCAGATCCTTTATAAATTTACATCAAGCATTCTCTATCTTAAAGGACAGTATCTATCACTATGATAGGTTTCAAATCAGTTTTAGAAACCATTTCGGGTCAGTAATTTTCTTTTCCGAGTATGATGCCTAACTTTGGAACGTGCATTCAATGAAACCCTTGCCAGTCAAATGGAATTGTAAAGTATTCGGCACATTGGATTTGATTTTTGGTTGGAAAAGGGAGATAAACGGTTGTCAAGGGGAGAAGGGGTCCTGAGATTTCCAATCTATTGTTTAAATGGTTACATTGTGGAAATATAGGAGACTCTAAGCTTGTTTTTCTAAGTTTCCACCCTTTGTTAGAAGCGGTTCAATCCTGTTTCGGACCAGTTCTGGGGGGTGGTGAGGAGGGGCGCTTGTTCTGCTCTCAGCAGATTGGTTACACGCGTCAGGTGGTGGCGATGACTTAATTCCTAGTCCAAGAAGAATATAATGTTAAAACTGGTTATGTAATTTTATGCTTCTCCTTTTTAATGCAGTATTTAGTTCAAATGCTGACGATTTTCTTAAAAGTACAGCTCCTCTTTAACCTTTTTTTATATTAAAAAATATACATCCCTGAGGAAGTGCTAGTGGAGCTGAGACAAGTGTCGAAATGAAGAATGCTTTGAGTTACCGCATGTAATTCATTTCTTAAAATATTAAGATGGAATCAGTTCTTTAGTTGGGCTTTCAGTTACATATAGGTGACCTGCATCCTGAAATAATTTTTAGTTAGTATTTCCAAGCATTAACACTGTTAAGAAATGCAAATGCCGAATGACAGTCCTGGTGTTTGTTGAAAAGCAGACACATGAGTTTGTGTTTGAACCTTTCTGAACATTGCAGCTTTTTATAAAATGGATAAGAAACAAAGGTTTTGAGGGAGTTGAGGCTTGCAATGGGGTAAAAGTAGAATAACGACTTACGGGGACAAACATAATTTCATTAGTTGCTCCATGATTTCATGCTAAGGAAAACTGTACCCCGTACCCCACGAGATGCCCCTCGACCCCTGCAAAGCGTGGACGAGCTCTTAGCTGGAATAGTTTCAATGACTTAAAAAGTGGGACCTCTCAAACTAGCCTGGTAACTGAGAGCCCGCCCCGGGCGCCCGGCGATAGGCGGAGCCGCGTTTGTTAGCCTGTTGCTAAGGCGATGCCAGGCTCTGATTGGATTGGGCGCGGGCGGGTGAGGAGAGTGGGCTCGCGCCGGTTGGGGCGAGGCTTGGAACCGGCGTGCGCCGGTAAAGGTCCCTCCAGAGTGTTTGCCCCCGCCCCTACCCGAGTCCCTCCCGGAGCTTTTGGAGGCGTCGTGGCTCATGTCACAGAATGCTGCCGCCCCTCACCTCGGCCTGCTTGGGGCCCCCAAAAGCAGCGATCTCGGGTTTCAGCAGAGTAGATGGGGAGAAGCTCTTTCTGGTCTCACAGGTGCCGAATGGCCCCTGGGCGTAACTTTAGTAGCTGACAAACCTATTCAGAAGGAACTTGGGTACGCAGGGTTAGCACGACCCCATTTTCCTGTTTTTCGGCTGGAGGAGGCCGGGTGGCCTCTGTAAGCGTTCACTGTCTCTTAGCTGAAACAAAGCGTGTTTCCCGATCTGTGCAGTCACTAGACCGGCTACCTTGATTTGACCTGAGGGAACAGACCGTAAAGGCTGGCCAGGAGAGGAAGGAAAAGTGATTCTGACACCGAAAGCTGGGGAAGGGGGTGGGGGGCGGCTCGGCGGGTATCTTCTGACCCCCTCCCCATTGTTTCTCAGAGACGGTGCAGTCCTGGCCCCATCCCCCCGCCCCCGTTTCCCTCACCGCTACTGTAAAGGTGTCAGGGTGGCCCGAGCCAGATCGAACCGGTCACCGGCTGGGGCGTGGAAAGCGGAAGCGTCGCGGTGCGTTCGCCCCGCCCCCAGTCCAGCAGGCTAGGCTGCGCGAGCGCGAGCGCGAGCGCGAGCGCCGCGCGACGTATGCCGTATGTATAGCGGAGCGCGCGGGCGGCGGCGGCGCGCGGGCGGGCCGGCTGGGATCTGCTCGCGCCGGTTTAGGCCGGTCCTCTCCTGCTCCGGTCTAGTTCTTGATTGACAGCCCGGCACTTGTTTACCACGGCGCGGCCGCCGCCGCTCGCCTCAATGAGAGTGCTGAGCTGGCACAAAAAGGGAGCGAGAAGGGACGAAAAGGAGAGGGAGGCAAACTTTGGGCGCCTTCGAGGGGAGCGAATTTAAATGGCCCCCAACCCACCAGTCAGTTTTCAGTGCTGAAATTCGTTCAGAGGATTTGCACAGGGGGCGAGGAAGATAGTACTGAGAAAAAAAGGGACTCATCATGGTTTCTCAGTAAAAGTACCCGCAGATACACGCTTTTTCCCCCCTTTTCTCTTTTAATGTAACGGAAGCATCACGTTGTGTCTCTTCAATACTTTGTTGAGAGAAAGTTAAATGGTAATACCAATTTCATCTACACTCATGGTTCATGTTGGCTTCACGCTGAAAGACTACATTAGTACAGACGTTTATGTAATTACACTATCTACTCAGAAGGCTAAAATAAGTCATTTTAAGAATCCAGAATCCTCTCCCACATTTTCGTTAAATATGTATATTTTTGAGAAATTTTAAAAATATTTGGCCTAGAGAAAACTGGTTATAAAATGAAAGATCATTCTCCTAGCGATTGGAAACGACCTAATTAGAGTTCATTTTTCAAGGATGTGGAACAGTGTTGTTTCCCGATAAGCAGGAACGTTTTAAATCTTAAGATATATTTTTACATGCAAATTTTTAGCTGTTGGCTACGACAAACTTAATGTGAACATTTTAGGTTCAATAAAGAATTTTTATTTTTAGCTCTGAAACTGACATTAAAATCACTGTTCCCTTTTAACTTCAACATTTGACGAAGTTTTCTAATGTTTTTAGAATTGTAACATTCATGTCATCTGCATCAAAACTGACACTTTTAAAGGTTTGCACAATTTTTATTTTATATATAGTCTTATGATAAATTTTTAAGTAAACCGCTGGAGACAAAGATAACCTCTTAAGAGATTTGAGCTCCGGCTCTTGTTGGGCATCTACTGTTCCAGATACAGATGCTTATTAAAGTTTGGGTCATTTACCATTAAAAAAACTGCCTTTAAGGGTGTAAGTATTGATTATCCCCATCTTACAGATGGGGCAACAAAAGAGTTGGGATTTGTGGTTCACCCAGAGGAAGTGACAAAAGTTAGAATTAAGATATCTCAGACTCCAAAGCTTGTGCCTTAATTATTATAGAAGTACCTTGAGTATTGCCACCAGGGAGAGTGTGTAAAGGTTTAATATCAAGTCTTTTGTTTTCTTTTTCTGTTTGTTTTAGATGATGATAATTCAGAAGAAGGTTTCAACACTATTCATTCAGGAAGGCATGAATATGCATTCAGCTTCGAGCTTCCACAGACGTAAGTATTATGAGTAACAGGCATTTTTCATAAACCTCCATTCTTTTAAATTTAAATTATTCTAAATTTAAATATTTTTAGTTTAAAAAAAAAAACCCTTTTCATCACTGAATGTTGCTAGAGGAAAACAATACACTGAAAAAAGAAGCTGCTTTTTAATGTAGCCTGGCAAAATTATAGAAAGCAAAGCTCAGTTTTTAGTACTCTTGTCTCAAAATCTATGAGGTCTTTAAAACTTAAATAGTATTTCATGTACCCTGAGTGAATTGGAAGATGCTAGTCAGAATGTAGGCACTTTCTATTTTATCGTCAGTTGACATCAGCAGAAATTTAGAAATTATCAAGTCTCTTATTCGGTAATTTATAAAAATCCAGTGTTTTATCTTTTCTGCTAACGATAACCCACAGCAGTAAGATAAAAAGATAAACATAATTAGGAATATCCTAACTTTAAAAGTGATGTTCTTTTGATAGGAATTCAGTAGCTTCTGTGCAAAGAGCTACTGAAAAAGTCTATTGTGAAAAAGTCACACAACTGATACTATGACCTGGACTTAAAAGGAAATCACCCATCAGATAACCAAATATAAAGCATGGAATATAGTATGGAAAAAGGAAAGTGGTTTGTTCTTAATGTAAAAATAGATCATTAGAAGAGATCATACCCCCCAAATTTTCTTAAGATCTTTGTTAATTCTAGTACTTGAATTGTTAATATGTGGATAGAATTTATAAATGGTATTTTTCAGAGTATTCTATTTACCATATTACTTAAAATCATTCTAAATGTAATGCCCTAATCTACTTCTAAGAGAAATACTGTAAGTCTGTGAATATAGTGCTAATATTGGGTCTGACTAGTTTATCTATAAACCAAGGTCATTTAAAATAGACTCTAGAAGACTAACGTAACTGCATTTTATTTTTCCATGCTATACATGTCAATGCAGGAGTCCAAAATGCAAAAAAAAATCTGTAGAAACACCACTACTTCTTTAGCACTTTACCTTGTAAATAAATAACTGAACACTGGGCATTTTTCTAGTGAAATTATGAAAGAGAGACTAAACTCAGTGAAATAAAACTTTCCACGATTAAAATCTGGGAAAGGTGAAAACCAGTTCTTATTCTCTTGATACAGATTAATAGAAATGTTTCTTTCTCTTATTAAGCCTACAAAGTTAGAAAACAAGGCCAAAAAGAGTTAGAACCTGAGAAAACTAGGAAATGGAAAGGCAGCTTTTTAGATGTTCAGTAGACTTTGTAAAAGGTGAAATTTTTGAAATAATAACTGTTCTAGCTTTTCTCTAGACCTTACTTACTTACTATAAAAAGAGAGCTAATTCCTAGCCAGTGTGTAGACTTTCTCAATAGAAATAATAAAACCATTCTTAACTTTGTTTTTAAATTAAATTTTTGACTTTTCAAGAATTGATTTCTAGACTTTCATAATTTTGCCACCAGCATTAAAAGTAGCCTCTTCTTAGTTTAAAGGGATTGTATTCTTCTGGCTTTTCAAAGCTAAATTTCTATAATAGGTTAGTGTTAGCTATTGTTTTTTGGAAAACAGAAGATTTTTTTCCCCAGTGACTTATCCCTTTGGAAATTAAAAAAATTCTCCTTGCTACCTCATTGATATATAAACAGTGCAATATAGTAACACTTCTATGCTGACCAACTGTATAATTATTAAAAAGAGGTATAAAATTAATATATTGAACTTTATATTCTGCACAGACCACTTGCTACCTCATTCGAAGGCCGACATGGCAGTGTGCGCTATTGGGTGAAAGCCGAATTGCACAGGCCTTGGCTTCTACCAGTAAAATTAAAGAAGGAATTTACAGTCTTTGAGCATATAGATATCAACACTCCTTCATTACTGGTAAGAACTGACTGAATTCTTCATTCTTCATTTTTGGCATATAAATACTAAAGAATAATCACCTAAACTATGCAGTCTGTATACTTTTAAAATAGTGATTTTAAATTCCATAAATACTAATTTATTTTTAAAATACAGTCAAGAATATACAAATTAGTGAAAAATATGCTCATATTTTCTGACGTAATAACTAAGAAAATTTTAAAAGTAAAAACAGCATATGGTACAAAGTAATTCTCACTCGGAAGTTAAAAGAATAACAAAAAATAGATTCGTTCCCTGGATAATTTCAGTGGAGGAGAAACAGTAGTATCAGTTATTATTATAAGACAGTAAGACCACTGAAAGATCATAGTCTAAACTTTGGACTGCATTGCATATTCCAATATAGGGATAGTTGTCAAGTGATGGGGAGATTGTCACTTTCATGAAAAATCAATTATATTTTAAAAGAAATCTTTTCATTGCATTTTTTCATAAGATTCAAATTTGACTTTAAAAACTTTATTTGGTTTAAACAAATGATAACATCTTTAAACAAATAATCTTAAAAATGAGTGTTTTCCTTTTTTCACAGAACTGATTTTTACATTCTCAAAGATAGATGTTAACATTTGGGATTATAACCAATTTGCTTTCCAAGCTGCCTTTTTTTTTTTTAAGGCAGTTTTAAGTGGAATGTGGAAAGGGTTTTTTTGTTTGGTTGGTTTGTTTTTAATTACTGTATATGTAAATAGTGTGAGCTAAAACTGTGTTTATGGAATATGATATTAAGGCCTCTACTCCTTTTTTTAATTGGATGGAGATGTATATAAAGACAAAAATAATTGTATAATTCAGAAGCCATTGGTTAGTTTTTTTAAAAGTATATTTAAATACATTTGGAAAAAAGCAACACTGCTTTTAATTCTCAAAATTTTAGGATTTTATTTTAAAAACATTCTGTTACACTGTCCTAATTTGTGCATTGACGTTTTTTCTCTACATTTATTTCTTACAGTCACCCCAAGCAGGCACAAAAGAAAAGACTCTCTGTTGCTGGTTCTGTACCTCAGGCCCAATATCCTTAAGTGCCAAAATCGAAAGGAAGGGCTATACCCCAGGTATGTATGAGATGGATTCTCACAGAAAACAATCTTTCTTCACTCAGATTTTGGTTAATAAGTTATATAAGTATTTTTACTAAATGCAAACATAATATAGTAATTTTTGGTAAAATAACCCAGTTTTCTTTCATAAATGGGAATGTAGTGTCCATTTTTAAATAGCTACTAGAAATGAGTAGTTCATTTTTATAATTCTAAGTTAACTTGGCACTTTTGGGACTGTTTTTCATCCATGTAGTCCATTGAACTTTCAGACTTTGGCTTAAGAATCTACATATTGGAGATTTGGTTGTTCTGTTTTTGTTTAACAGTATATACATATTTGTTCCCTCTAGGTGAATCAATTCAGATATTTGCTGAGATTGAGAACTGCTCTTCCCGAATGGTAGTGCCAAAGGCAGCCATTTACCAAACACAGGCCTTCTATGCCAAAGGGAAAATGAAGGAAGTAAAACAGCTTGTGGCTAACTTGCGTGGGGAATCCTTATCATCTGGAAAGACAGATACATGGAATGGAAAGTTGCTGAAAATTCCACCAGTTTCTCCCTCTATCCTCGATTGTAGCATAATTCGTGTGGAATATTCACTAATGGTAGGTATAGATTTAAGGGTTTGTTGTTTAGTATTAATGTCATGAGGATATCATTTTATCTTATTCCAGGATTTGTTTTTTATATTCTATATATCATACATACAGATACATGTAAACCTTTAATTTGAATTACACTTACTAATTTTACTTCATATGTAAATGTACTACACAGTATTATACGAAGTGGAGCAAGTTTTTTTGTATATTCTATGTATATGTAAGTAAATGAAGGCCTAAGATAACCTTAAAATTGGGTTATTAGTTTTTAAAAAAAGAAATAATGCTTGTAATTCTAAAACTACCATCTCTTTTAAATGTTTAGGTATATGTGGATATTCCTGGAGCTATGGATTTATTTCTTAATTTGCCACTTGTCATTGGTACCATTCCTCTACATCCATTTGGTAGTAGAACCTCAAGTGTAAGCAGTCAGTGTAGCATGAATATGAACTGGCTTGGTTTATCTCTACGTGAAAGACCTGAAGGTAATTTGATAATGCATGTTTAATCCTAATCTCTTATTACTATTCTTATTACTATTTTGAAGAATATAATTTTGCCTCTAATATTTTATGATTAAACTTTTGTCTATACCTGTAGAAAGTAGATGTGTCCCTAATGTTAGATTTAATGTGTCCCCTAGTTTTAATCACAAAACAATTATTATTTTTATCTTGACATTCCTTTTTAATATCTACTATTCTGTGTATTTTGACATGCATAAGAACATGGTGTTCGAATTGCGTGTATCTTTTTCCTTCAGCACCACCCAGCTATGCAGAAGTGGTAACAGAGGAACAAAGGCGGAACAATCTTGTACCAGTGAGTGCTTGTGATGACTTTGAGAGAGCGCTTCAAGGACCACTGTTTGCATATATCCAGGAGTTTCGGTTCTTGCCTCCACCTCTTTATTCAGAGGTAAGCACCTACTCCTCAAGTCTGAAATGGGCTGACTCTCCTGGGAAATAACATTACAGACTTTTTTAAAAATATAGTTAGGTTTTGATTATCATTATATTAACAGAAAAATATAACTTAGAACAACAGGATTAAACATTAGATTAAATTTAATAAGTAGGATTCTTATATTATTGGGGAAATAGGGATAATGATCTAACTTCATGCTCAGAAAATAGCAGTTAATATTTTAAAGCATCAGTAGGAGTGGTATTTTACAAGCATGAACTACTTAAGTAGCTAGAATTTATCTTATCTATCATCCTTTTCCAATTTAATTCTTGCATATTTTAACATTCCCACACATAGCAGAAAATAACATATTTGCAAAAACAGGTTATACAAACATTTCTACACTGATTATTTTTATTCATCTCATATTGATGACCATTAAGCATTTATGTGAGTAAAACATGGCTATTCTTGGGAGAAGCTCACAGACTGATGAGAACAAATTTAGAAGCAAAATATTCCATAACAATGGGATAGGAATACACACAGTTCATTTGAAGAGCAGTTCATTAGGCCCTGAAAATCAGGAAAGGCTCTCCTGGGAAGGTGATTGTTAAGTCACATCTTTAGAATACATCTTAATATATGTTGTGCAGGGCTTTAAAGTTGGCCTTGATACCAATATGATGCCAAGTAACTTTGTAAATCACTAGAATCAACCTTATCCTTTTGGTTATCATAGATTAGCTGTTTAACCATGAAATACTACTCCCAAATAAGACCTAAGTGGAATTGCTTCACTCTGCAAGAAATTGCTGCTTTTCCCCCTTAAAATCATGACTAGAAGGGTCCATTTTCCTCCACATGTGGTTAATAGAAGATCCACTTTATTCATTGATTATAGGATATTTAGAATTTGTTCTTGCAAATTCTTGATTAGCCATAATTTTTCTATCCCACTATTCCGTTTCACAAAATTTTCCCTTACATTCTAAAAATGTTCTCCCACTTATTACAGATTTCATTACCACATTTTTATGCTGATGTTTCTATCTTAAGTCAGTAATTTCTGATTTGATCTGAGACTTTCTGGCTGTACAACAGGCATTTTAAAAGAATGGTAATCTCAGTATCTACTTTTAAGCAATTTGTGGCAAAATTCTACTATCTCCTTTTAAAGTGAACTAAAGATAATTAAGAGAATTAAAAACTTCAAAAATCCTAAGTTGGTTCAGAATGTGATTCAGTTAATAGTCACATAAAAGGGGGGAAGTTCTAGATTGTATTAAAGTGTTTTTCTCTTAAGTCATTAAAAAAAAGTTACTTGCTTTTTTCCCTTCAAAAACATGTTTTACCTAACGTTTTGTGAGGCACTTTGGATTGTGCTACATTTAAATGCAAATAAAAATGGGTCATGGGGCGCCTGGGTGGCTCAGTGGGTTAAGCCTCTGCCTTCGGCTCATGTCATGATTTCAGGGTCTGGGGATCAATCCCCACGTCGGGCTCTCTGCTGAGCGGAGAGCTTCCCCCTCTCTCTCTGCCTGCCTATCTGCCTCCTTATGATCTCTCTCTGTCAAATAAATAAAAATCTAAAAAAAAAAAAGGGTCTTGTCCAAAAGATGTTTCAGTAAAGAAATGTATTAAAGCCAACTAGTTGCCTTCCTGTGCTCATTTTCTCTGTACCTGAAAAGCAACTGAAATATATTCATTTTGCTTAAAATGTGCATATGAAAGTCTCTCTAGTCATAGAGAAGATGGGCAAACTGTAGAGTATTTGGGGTTTAGCATTGCTATTTCTTGATATGCAGTTTTTCTAGGCCCTCTCTCTGGTGTTTTACATTCATAGGTTATTACTTCAAATAACCACCAAGAACACTGTTCACACAACTGCATTCTTCCCAAAGCCTAGAAAAAAGATAGTTGACTTTTTTGTAAAAGGACGAAAAGTGATACTTCACAAAAGGAGATCATTACTATGAAAATGTTCTCCACTGTATTTGAGTCTTAAGTACTACTGAATGCTGAGTAAAACACCATATGGGCATACCTTTATAAATTTTATTAATCTAGTAATTAAATATCAGGTACTTTATAGATAATATCTGTATGCTTTTCTCCCTTCCCCTACATGCTCTGTATGTTCTGACTCAGTTCCTCAGTAGTACTTAGAATGTCAGTCATTGCTGCATTTTTACTAGACTTTATCAAATAACTTTGTAATTTTTTTCTCACTTTTTAGATTGATCCAAATCCTGACCAGTCAGCAGATGATAGACCATCCTGCCCCTCTCGTTGAAGGAACACTTGGTTAAATCAAGTTGATGTGGGTTCAGAACTGTATCTCTTCCCAGCTGAGGACAGAGAAGTATCTTGGAGACACGTTTTCAGAGGAAGTGGAATTGCTTTTGCCCAGAAAAATGGCAAATACAGGAAACAACCCGTGATCATGCTTTACAAGCCTACAGCAACATTCTGGGACTGCTCCAACATGCTTGAAGATCTAAGCTTTTCTCCTTTAAAACAGGCACATACTAAGAGCAGTCTTCTTAGCCTATGGTCATACGTGTCAAGACACCACATTGTAAAGAGGGATGATTTCCTTCTTTTGATTTGAAAATTTGCACATGCTCAATGCTTACATTGTGCAGTTCCGATGTCACTACAGCTTTTTTTTTTTCCATTTATGCCAGACTCTTGATACTCTTTAAAAACTTGTTTGTGGTCAGCACAAAAAGGAACAAAAGAAAGCTTTGAAAAAAACTTTAACATGAAAAAAAAAAACGCACTGACTTTTTTTTTTTATTTAATATAGCCTGGACTTTACCTGCGTATGCACATGCTCAGAAATGTCCTACTAGGCTGACCATGTATCACCTCTTCAGCTTGGATCCTATTGTGGATTTATTTACAAACATCAAATGCCTTCAAGCCAATCCTTCTTGCTGTATGTTTTGCAGCCTACTGTAGTAGATACGCAACAGATATGTGGGAAAAGAGATAAGAGGAGGAAGCTAATAAGAGACTTTGTCAAGATTGTATACCTTCTTGGTTTCTTTTAAAAATTTGTTGCCTTTCTACTATTACAGCAAAGCAGCATTTTGTTACTGACTGCCTAAAATCACTTAATCTCAGGTGAACGCATCACTTGCCAAACTGTTGGAATGCTATTTGTGTTTGTTGCACTGTTGAGTTATTTTTTTTGTTTGTTTGGTTGGTTGGTTGGTTGGCTTTTTGGAGAGGGAAATTTGGAAAAGGGACATACACAAAAGTGATAACCCACCCACATTCCCTTTTTATCATTACATAAAAGAAGAAACTAGCAGAGCTAAGAATGGAGTAAAGAAAGGCAGTATGGCAGGCACCAGCAAAGAGTTAAGGGCTTGTTGCTCTTAAAAATTATTATTTTTATTATTTTAAGAGTATGGAAATTTTCCAGTCACTGGAGAGGAGGAGAAAGTGCATTTATTTTTATAACAGAGTTACTTAATTACCTCCAAAACACATATGTTGGAAATCATTTTTGCTGGTGCAGAGTGTTTTACTAAGCAGGAATATATATATTCAGGTTACGATCAGAGAGCTTAATTTATATATTTCCTATCCTGCTCGAGCTTCTCAGAGCTTGAAAACCCAAGTTTATTAACTTCAAAATTATAAATACTAGAATGTGTGCTGGAATGAGAACTGTTTTCTATTTTTGTGGTTTTTTTTAGAGTGAAAGTATTTTTTCCATTACCTAAAGAACATTTTGCTAAACATGAGAAACCACTCACTTTGAGTATATATAAATAAGAGCAACCACATCAGTAAATTATAGTTTGTATTAAAGATAATTTACAGTTGGCTCATAACAAATATACCAGCATTCATGATGACACTTAAAAACCATTTTCCAAGGTACCAAGTGTACTAATGGTCTTATTTTAGAAGGAATTCAGCTCTGATGTTTTTAATGAAAATCAGCATCTGTGATGTTGCAACATATGTGTGAAATGGGTGTTACATCTATCCTGCCATTTAACCCCACAGTTAATAAAGTGGCTGAAAATAATAGTAACTCTGGCTTGGTGCTTGACCTGGTTAAATACTGTCTTAAAGCTTCATACAAAACAAATAGGCTTTTCCATAAGTGGCCTTTAAGAAAACATGGAAGACAATTCATGTTTGAAAAATGCTGACAGGGTGAAGAAAGCCCAGCGTAAAAATGAATCGCGTTTTAAGTGATTCAGTAAAGGGTTTGGGCTCCCGTAGCAAACTAATACTAGATAATAAGGAAATGGGGGTGAAATATTTTTTTATTGTTGTTAAATCATTTTGTGAATGTCCCCCTCAAAAGAAGCTAATGGAATATTTGGCATAAAGGGCATTTGGTGGTTTTATTTTTGTTGGGGGAGGGGGATTGTCAAAATCCCTTTTTTTTTCTCTCTTCTTATGTCTAACTGACTAGGGAACAATTGTTGATATGCATAGCATTGGAATACTTATCACCATATACTCTTATAAATAACACATGAAGCAAGAATGACCAATATTCTGATAATTGGCACTGGGTCACAAAATAAAATGTGATTAAATTTTAAATATATATAAAACTTTATCAAATAAAGTTTTATTTACCCCATTAAAGTATTTCTTTACTTATTTAGAGGCATTACTTTACTCTTTTCTAAATATTGGTCAATTCCTGACATAAGATGTGAGGTTCACAATTGTATTCCAGTATTCAAGATAGATTCCTGATTTTGCAATTAGGAAAAGTAAAATCCAAAATGTTAGCAAAACAAAGTGCAATATTAAATGTTTGCTTTATAGATTATATTCTATGGCTGTTTGTAATTTCTCTTTTTTTCCTGTTTTATTTGGTGCTGAATATGTCCTTGTAGGCTCTGTTTTAAGAAAATATGTGGGAAATGATTTAATTTTTCCTATTGCTCTTCCTTGTGGAAAATAAAGTGTTTTGTTTTTTTCTTTTTTGTAAAATTGTTTGGAGATTTATTTGAATTTTGATCATACTAGTAACTCATCATACACGCAAACATTATTAGGACTACAATTAAACTATTTTAAGCCAATCTGGGTAAGAATTGCTTCAAGCCACCAAAGAAAATTACGGGAGCCTTAAAGGAATTTTTAATACTAATTATCAGTGTTTGCCATAATCATTCATCAAATTATGGATGCTTTCTTTATAAAACCTGTAAGTTCATTATATAAATTCCAGTCCTCTACATGAACCGAACTTAACCAGGTAAAACAGTTTCACCTTCAGGTACTAATTCCCTCTTGCTGTGATGTGTCCAAGTTTCTAGTATTTCAAGAGTACATAATTTTAAAAGTTACATTAACTAATCCTACAAAAATATTTTTTTCTAAATTTTTAAACAACTGCAAGTACTCTTAAAGAATGTGTGGATTTGGCAGTGATTTATAACATCAGAAGTACTTACAGATCACATTTAGAAAAAAACCTTATTTCAGTGTTTATATATAGATCAGTTCTCAAATTGTATAAGTGCCTTACTATATGATTCTCCCATATTCTCAAATATGTATATACATATAAAGTGTATTATAAAGAAATGTTTAGGCAATATATTTATAATCAATTATATGGAAATAAGAGCTAGCAATCTACACAATGTCTTTATACAATGAGGAATAAAAATGACTGGGGGGAGAATTACAGCATGAGAAGGGGAGACATAGGTTTTGGGTTCTGTAACTTTGGGTTTTTGTAACTTGTAGACAAGATGTGTGAATTTTGATGTCTTCATCTACAAAGTGGAAAAGTAGGTATCCAAAGTCCCCTTCATCACTGAAGGCACAAGGTTATAATACATCTTTAGGTAAAGAAGTAAATCTCTAGTCAATTATAACATTGGGAATGAACCACATTGCTTCTAAATTTATATTAGAATACTTCTAGACTGGGTTAAGTAGGTTTCAAGTTCCATACAATTGAAGTTACCTGACTCTGCTTTTCCACTGTCATCTAAACTTAACCAAACTCTTTATCACCAATTAGGATTTAATGAATGGCCAAGCTTAGTGTATTTTTCAGGTTTATAATGTAATAGGGAGAAACTCAGACTAGCTTACGTAAAAAACTATTAACCAGTAATTCCAAGGATGAATTATATTAAGTACATTCGGATCCAGAAATCCAAATAATACTCTGAGGACACACTCTTGTCTCTCATCTCTGTTCACTTACCTTTTTCATATTAGCCTTATTCTTTCATACTTGATGGGCTAGGAAAGATGACCCCCAGCTTCTATAGCTCCTAGAAGAAAAGCCATCTTGACTCTCCAAATCACTTGTTAGAGGAGATTCTGATTGGCCAATTCTGGGTCATGTCTCATGCCACATAGAATGGGTTTCCCAATAGAAATCTGTTTCCAGAAGAAGGGGAAAAAGAGGTTACTATATATTCTTGCTATTTCAAGTGTTGTCCAAACCAGCAGCAATAGCATCACTTAAGAAGTACATTAGAAAAGCAGAATATCAAGGTCTATCCCAGAATAATGACCCTATACCTGTTACATGATTCCCAGGTAATTTGTAAGCACAGTAAAATTTAAGAAGCTCTGTAGCACACCAAAGAAAAGTAGAGATGGAGACACAACAGGAAACTTTGTTTTCATGAGTCTCAAACCGTAACTGAGCTAAGGATTTGGGGGTACTTAATAAACGAAAAATAATCATGCCATTAACTTTTTTTTAAGATTTTATTCATTTGAGAGAGAGAGAGAGCATGCATGTGCAAGAGCAGGAGGGAGGGGCAGAGGGAGAGGGAGAAGCAGGGTCTCCACTGGGAGCCCTACACAGGACTCGATCCCAAGACCCTGGGATCATGACCTGAGCTGAAGCTTAACAGACTAAGCCCCCCAGGTACCCCAATCATGCCATTTTAAATCCCAAAGTCTGTTTATAGCTTGATTATTTTTGAGATATAACTTTGTAACTACTATAATAAAGAATTCCAGAAGGTATCAGCATCTCTCAAAACATCCACGACTGAATGATTAATATTCTGCCTTTTTATTTCTTGATTTCAAAATCAATAGGAAATGCATTTTTCAATTCATGAGAGAAAAATTTATTAACATAAAATTAATTTGACTTTTGAGGAATGTAGTCTGCAATTTTTTTTAGAAAAAAATTTAGGAAAATGTGGGAAATACATGAATATGGAAATCTGATACATGAATTATGTCAAATCCAAGACAACCAGTAGTTTAAAAATCCAAATGCACAACCCCAACTGGAAATAGAACCAGTATCACTGTCTTTGTTGAACAGCACAAAGTTAAACATGTAAGTAAGAAAATATATTTTCTCAAACCAGCTTCACAGACACCAACTTAGGTAAATGAACTCACGATGCTATAGAGCCAAAAAGCCAAGTTGTTTTAGAATAGGTCCAGTATATATATATATATATATATATATATATATATATATATATATATATATTTTATATATATATATATATATATATATATATAAGTGTGTGAG